>JAHZMV010003932.1:0-27543 GCA_027743765.1 Coecobrya sp. COE2 | reverse complement strand
GTATAAATGATTTGCATACGAAATGCACAAAACTAAAAAATAATAATTTGTATTGTATTGTCGTTGCTTTGTGCTGTGTGAGTCGAGTACTATTTGTTAGTTTGTCTTGTTGACTGCCAGTTGTTGACATGCTGCTGAGTGATGATGATCATCATGATCATGTTGAGGATGATTGTGCGATGTTCCCTCCTTTTTACCGTTTCATTTTCTGCTGCTGCATACTGAAATATTTTCAATGCGCAGAAATACGATTCTCCATTGTGATTTAGAAATGTTGCATATTTCATTTTTAATATTCACTTCAGCAGCTAATATCAATTATGTATTGAAAACTCATATATTCCAGTTCGCAATAATAATATACCGAGCGAGGTATGATAACCACCATTATCATTGTAAGCATATACAAGGGCCATTATTATGTGGCAATTCGTACTTTATTACTGTTCTGCAGTGTGTGCAGAACTTTATTGACAAGCCGAGTTGCAAAGATGACAAGTAATTAGGAGTATTGACAATTTTTAATTTATGGGAAAATTGCGGTTGCATACTTTCACAGCATAGTAATCAAGCAGAACAGAGATAGACAACAATTGAATGATTGTATGAATGACGGACGGATGCTGAGGTTGAAGAGGGAGATGATAATAAAATGGCATATATATTGCAATTTAAAAACATGAATGTATGTATTTTGTGCAGAGCACAGAGATTTTGAACCCTTCATATTTCAGCACAATGTGGAAATTACAATGTGCCGTAATTTCCGTCAACAATGAAATGTTTCCTAATTTATTGACTCATAAATGATGATAATACGAGCCTTCATATTCTCTACTTTTGTGGGTTTTTAAATGCCTGTAATTTCAACCGATTATATATTTTTCTTTCATGTTAACATCCTCAAATTCAAATGACAGTATCTTGCTCCAGTTTTATGTGTGGTTGCCAATATGATTCTATTTTGGTGAGTCAGTTTCAATGCAAAGTTATTAATTTTGATGGCAAATTCAGTTTCTTGAACTTTCAGTTCTATTGTTGATGATGGCTAATGAAAATACTGTTCTTTGAAACCGATAAAACTGTCAATGAATATATCCATCCATTGTTCATGAACTTTATTACTTTCCCCAACTGTATATTCATCTATCAATTACTCAGGAAATAGTTCAAACGTTCGCTAATTTTAGAATAATCTATTTATGACTCTACATAGATTACATAGACAATATTATTGCCAAGTTTCCCTTAAATTTCTTACTTTTGCACATAGCCAATTATTCTCTTTAAAATGGCCCATGCCAAATTTCCTTAGGGGGAATTCCATTGATAATGATTGTAGCACATCATTAGGCATGGACATTAAAAATCAAGGATAGTAGAAAATGTGGGAGTACGCATAGATAACACTTTAATCGACAAAGGGTGATGCTAATATTTAAATGATTATATTGTAGATTGTAGAATACATTAGTATTAGTATACTGTAGTAGATGCCAAATAATATTACTACTAAATTCTTAAGCAAAATGCAAAGTGAATGGCATCACACATTTTATAAAATGTAGCGCAATTTTTACCTTGTCTTGTATTTGACCTGGCAATATTCGGTTAGTCGGTGCATCTGTCTAAAATTTAGACTCTAAATTGACTTTTGATAGCATATAGCTCACTAGTCAAGACGTTGGTCTTTCACCTCATAGTGAAACAGTGTGACTGATTGTGCTGTTTGTGAGTTACAAAGAACAATGATAATTCAGGTAATTATAGGGCTTCCGTTCACGTCCCACAGGATCATGATGATGAAGATGAGTATATGTATGAGCAATGCTGATGATCAGTTTGAACTTTTATGTTTTTACTGCTGCTGGTGAACAAGTTATTATAACAATTCCAAAGATGCATTCACGTACAAAACACATAACTTGTATGCATTATTAGTGAATGTGCGCTACTCTGTATATTACTCCGAGCATTGTTATGTTACTTGAAAAAGTCAGTGAAAGATGAATATTACGTCTAAAAAACTACGTAATAAGCAGTTTTGTAAAGTAACAACAACAAGCATGCATAATGTCCAACTGCAGCTCTTCTCTGATATTCCTCCGAAATTCTAACTTTGTAGTGTAAAAAGAAAGCTTCGTAGTAATTTCTGAATTTTTATGCTGTGATAAATGAGTCAACTGCAATGCAGTCACGGGTTAATTACGATGATTATTGGTTACTGTTGTAGGTAAGGTAGGTAGAAGAGAAGGAGATACACCCTTAAACCAAACCATCAGGGATAATATTTGTCCTGTACCAACCAACCAACTGCCTACCTATTATTGTTTCATGTTCTTGATGCAGCATACATTTTATATGAAATAACAAAATTCTAAGATCAACTTTATTTTCTTTAAACGTCTCCCTTTTCTTCTCCTCACTCTGGAAGCTATCCATAATGGCCTGAAGGACTTTGAATAAGGGTACAGCTTTGATTGTGGTATTTTAGGGGAAAACGTGAAACAAATGGAATAATTCGTAGAGATGATAATCATCCCGTCATATCATAACCGTAACACCGTTGTTGTTGCTTCCATGCCCTCAAGAGTCAAAGGAGCATTATTATAATTATAATATACTTAGCTTGGGTTTGAAGTGAATATTATATCATGGCGCTTTTATGATGATGATGATTCTTGAACTTTTTGAATACTAAAACTGCACTGGAGGGCGATTGCTGACGTGCCAGCGTCAGCTCATATAACGCCAAGGTGTGCACTTTGCAGAGTAGAAGGAGAGATGAGTAACCTTTAAAAACAAGTGGGAGTAGTTGGTGGTGATGTGGCAGTAGCAGCCGGTGGAAATTTGTGGAATACTGTTGTGCTGCTACTTTTTAAGTGATGCCTTTGTTTTTGCATTGCTCCACTGACATTACCAATACGATATGGCTGGTACAAAATGTTAAGAAATGAGATGTAATAATATGTCCTCATAATAACACTTTACGTCTTGATGTACAGAAAAAATGTGTGACGATAAATTCGTAAAATGCGATCGGGCTATAAAGAAGGTAGAGTCAGATTCAAAAGCGACATGAACGAAGTTAGGTATGTATGTCTAAAAGTTTAATGACCAACTGTCAACACATCGTAAAAGCTGTAACATTTCGGGTGTAGATTTTTCTGCTTGCAGAGCTAGAGGATTCCATTTTCGAGGGCAAGTCGAACCAGATTGGATAGAAATCTTTTACATTTCGTACCTGTAATATTTTCAAAAGCAGAAGGAAACAAGAAATTCTTTAAAGAAAATACAAAATGGTTATATTCTCCCCTAAAACTGTCTTTTCCACGTAAATCCATACCTTATTTCAACTTCCGTTCTGGTGTTCTCATCGTTAACTGTTACTTTCACGTTTCTTCTTTTTGTGTATCGAAGGAGTTCATAACCAACCTTATTCTTTATATTGTTGATAGAGTAGGTGAGAAATAATATTAGAAAAAGTTAGACAACGGAAATGGCTGGGTTTGGGATTAACGCTTCCAACAATTTCCCTCTTGCGTTAGTATTAGGCTATTACTATTAGCTCTTGCAGTAGTGGCGAGTGTGGTGCCTGTTGTTGAAGTTCAAGGAGTGGACTTTTAACAATGGGAGGACGAGTGTGCTTTTTACGCATGTTGTACTTCTTACGACGATGATGTACGTTCGTTGTACTCTCGAAAAAATACAAACAATCTCCCACAATAAAGAAAAACTACATTATATTGTTACCTATCAGCTACGTAATAATACGACAGCCTATTATTTGCAATTGTCTGACAAGTCTCAATCACTCCTTTTTAAATTGAACAAAAAATTACATGCCCAAACAAAACTCATGTTTACATAACACAACGAAAATTAAGTAAGTTGATTATCAAACCCACCTTTCGGGACGTGTCCGAGAGTACATTATCATCATCATTACAAAACCACATTTAAGTTGTTTTATACGCTTACAAAAGAAAACAGTTCCATTATTATGATGCTCCCTAGTTAATAAAATAAAAAATTGAAGTCTATATACATCGGATGAATAAGAAAAAGAGCAGAGCAGATGTAATGGCTTTTTTTCTGCTTTTTGTTACAAAAATTTTGTTTCCTCCGCTTTATTCATCACATCACATACCGTAATTCAGCTAGCTTTATAGCTCCTTGTGTCTTGTTGTGTAATCCAGATGAACACAAAGAAAATATTTTTACTCCTTCTTGCCAGTGTCTTTTGTAGGAAAAAACGTTATAGAAAAAAATCGTTAATGGTTTGCGAAATTACTTGAAGTCTACCTTGTCCACATGATGTGTAGTTGGCAGCCAGCAGTTCTCATTTAGGAAACTCATTTTCAACGGCGTATCATTGAAATGAATAGATATTATGAGAACAATATCCATATATGTAAGCACATAGGTAATATGCACTGAGAATCATTGACAAACAGAAATTAAGGCTGAAAAAGTAATCAGTGTGCTGTGTGCGCTGCCCGTGGCTTTGTCATTACTTTCTTCAATAATAAGAGTGAACGTAACAACGACGATGATGATGGATTCGTTTTTACACTGATTAACTTTTTGCCAACTCGTTTTTTTGCTGAGGAAACCTTGAAATAGGATATGGTCTGTTGTTGCAAAACGTGTGATTGTGACTCAACAGGAGGAACCATTAAACCATGCAGAACAGATATAAATTATAAAACAGCTTCCAGGAGTAAATTAAGTTTACTGTCAATAATATGTTTACACTGGTTGTAATTTTCGCTAACATTTTTTAAATATAAAGCTGAAATGAAAGCATTGTTAGCAGGATAATATGAGGAAAGAAAAATGTTGAATAGTTTAAGAAAAACCAATTTCCTTTTGTAAGTTATTTTTATGTTCTAAACTTTCTCATTAAAATCCGAGTTTTACGTGCGTTAAAATAATGATCATGAGGAATAAAAGGAGTATCATATTCCTCCTCGGTCGCATAAAAATGATATGGGTTCTTCTGAGGAGGACGTAACCATGATATGATTACTTATGAATCATATTATGATACATGTCGTCTCAAGAAAAAAATCCAAAAGCTGTGCAGTGGCGAGCACTTCACCAGGTTTAGTTTTAACTCTGTCTCTCTTTTCAGATATAAGCGATAATAAGTTTCATGAAACAAGGTATGTGACATCCCCACCAAATCCATGATGGCAGTAGTTTAAGTGGCGGTATAATGTGGACATCAAAACTATCAAATTCATAATAATCGTGATATGATGAGCTATCTTACATGGAACAGTTGGAACACACAAAAAGTAAGCCGTTGCTCACATTGCATATAGGTAGGTAACATTCACACCTGAAAACTTTTTTGTACTCTTGGGAATTTCAGGGGCATGACACATGACGATGGGAACTGAAACCACTGAAACGAAAGAAAAGCCAGCGGAAGAAAAGGGTGCTGTTAATAAGGCGTGTTTGTTGTATTTATGAGTGCATTGTCATCATCATCATTATGTAACATTATATGCAACGAGAAACTAGAAACAACTACTAGATTTTTCTAGAAACAACTAAAACTAGGTAAAAGCTGGCTTGTTGTGGTATTTATATAATTTGTGTATACTGATGGGTATTCATGTTGAGTTTTGGGTGCAGAAAATCTGAGCTTCCTGTGTATGACATTACTATTTTAAACAGGGATTGGCTACTTCAAGATCATTAACGAAATGCTAAAGCTGATCGTCTTATCCTAATCCATGAGACATCCTTTAGTAATGCATATAATAATGACTGATTATTTTACGCAATTGATGCAGATGATGATGCTGATCGAGCGCCGATGATGACTAGTTGTTTTTCGTTGAGAATGACTTTTAGAATTTACTAAAGCCAAGAACACAAGAATCTTCGATTGCGATCGATATGACGGAGTAAGTCACACTATTCCCCACTACCATATTACAAATGTGAATACTAACAAAGCAACCTTAAAAATGTGTCTTCTTCAAGCACCGCTCTTTTATCTCATCCGTGATGACTTTGACAACTAACCATCAAGGCAAAAATCCGTTCCACACTCTTTGGTATCATCGCACTGTGTGATGATTTACATAGCGAGAGAAGGGATGTAATCAATAACCATGACTTTGAAAACACATTCATACGAGACACGAATCATTTCCTTAGACGCATCAATAATGTGTCCCTTGTTGTTATTTACTAATTTATTTCTGATATGATTCCTTCTTCATTGTCTTCTCACTCTGCTTTATATGATGATGATATCGAGGTAGATGCGCGTTACCTGATCGAGGAGTCTTCACCGATGAATTGAAGCATTATTAAATCAATTCATTTTACTGTTATCAATGCAGAAGACATATATTATTGAATTGTATTGTACTTCTGTCCATCAAGGTTATTTGACAGGTAACATGACTCTACCATCAAAGATGAGGAAGAGAAAGAAGGGCTGCAGAATAAAGCATAATATATCAAAAGTAACTTCACGCATTATACAAAACGCAGACAACATCTTCTTTTGATATGATAAAAGAAATTTGTCTGTCTCCTCTGCTCCGTTCCGTAAATTGAGCATAATATACTCCTGTTCTGCTGTTTATTAGTACAGATAAATAGGATAATAGCTGCTTTGCATATTATCACCACATTCATTATATAGGGAACACATGGACATTCCGAATTTTTAAAAGATTTTGGTATGTATTCTGATATCACCTTCTTCGTGTTTATTACTTTTTGAATATTATTGAAAGGAGAGTAATGATGCTTGTATCCATTCGTGTATTCGTACAAATACAGAGATCGTGATTTTTTCTTGGAACTCTAGCTATAAAGTAGAGGACGAGACTATCATCCACTTTATCGGACTTGGAGGGAGTAACATGGATCGAGAGAAAAATATTGACGAGATGTTTCTTCCTTCTTCCTTTTGTTTCCTTCCTAGCTAAAATCGTAATATGGAAAGAAATCTATATTTTAAGCTTTGTGGCATTGGCTTCTGCTTTATTACTTGTACATACGCATGTTACATGGATGTTCCTCCTCTTCCTCTTTACGTTGTAATCTCAATCAGGAACGATATAATTAACTTGTATGCATTCGTATTTTATTTTATCCATATCTTTATAGTACTGGAAATCCGGTTTATTGAATTCTGACATGTATTCTTGAGACATAAAACAAATAATAATGTGAAAATGTGGTACAGTAAAATGTCGTAAAAATGATAAAACTTTTTGGATATTATGTAGCAGAGTACAGTATGTATATCAATGTAATGTATGGATACCTACATACATTAGGCTAAGGCTTTATATGATTAAAGGCGTTTCTCTACAAAGATGCTGGATAAATAGAGAGACAACAGTCTACTAAGCTGTTTATAATATTATATCCATATTTATTTATTTATATTTAGTCAATGAACTGTGCGGAATATTGAATATGATTGAGAAATTACAAGAGATTTATTTTTATATGCAGCATTCGTACCAGTATTGACAGACTTGTCAAAATCCCTAACAATATTTTACTCACTTTCATCACTTTATTATTGGAAAAGAAGAATTACGGCTTCACTATTTATGGGAGATTATGGATTTATTGGCTTTCATTGTCCGGAACTTTAGTCCGATTTTTCTGTTGTTAAACACGCATGCATGAACAAATGTATCGTACGAAATTTACACGATACGCTCAAGTAAGAAAGAAACACTGCACTGACTGATAGTGAGATGAGAAAAAATAAGATGCTGAGAATTTCTTTAGGAAATATGCAGGATGTTATACGTGAGGAATGAGGAATTGCTGCTCAAGATATTTTTATAAAAACAAGAACAATTTCACATATCAATCTTAAAATTGCGTTTAGGTTAGCTTAATTTTTGGTTCCTGGTTCCAACGAAATCTGTGGAAAAAGGCGCAAAACCTAAGAATGCATATCATTCCCCTCTGTTTACACAGAAAGAAGGATGTTTGGAGTATTATCGTATCTTTTGTCCAAAGCATGTACACTAGATGTTTTATTCTTTCCGAAGGATTGGAGTATTTACAATGAGCTTATAAGATAAATATATTAAAGAGGGATTTAGGACCGCAGAGACGTTGACAATATTGTATTATTATCTGTTTGCTGCGTGTGTATTTATGCGTAGAGAAAATATTCTTGCAATGCGGTAAAAGATTTATTTAGTTTCAATAAAAAATTCTGATCTTTTTCTCTTGGCTCAAACTGCAAACAACAAACATGTGGCCTTACGTTGTCGTTCTCTCTAGTTTTCTGCTAGTACTCTAGATTATGTACAAGTGAAATAAAATCGAAGCCCTACTTCCAGAAGAGAAAGAACTTCATGTTAAATCGCGACATTTATCACTACCGCTTAATCTTAACTTTTCAACAATGTTGTTTCGCTACTTCCTTAATTATCATGCAAAGCTTCTACTTTCGCAAGGCCTGCACCTGATTTACTGCATTTTCAACAGGATAACGCATCTCTAGCAAAAAAACAGACAAGATTAAAATATTCTCCTGCGTTCATATGATTGGCGAATCTCCAGATTGAATCAGGTACATGGGTTGAATCTGTATATTTTTTAAAAAATTCTTTGAAGAAAATAATTTACATTTTATTGGAATTTAGAATATTGCAACAGCACATATGTGCCAATAAAACTCTTTTGATTGCATATAACTTAATAGCTTTCCACAAGATCTTAACGTCTGACATGTTGCGTGATAATAAACAAACAGTCTTACACAATTGTGGTAACCATTCCTGTACCTAAATTCTGTTGATCAGGGAAAAATATGTATATGTACCACATGAACATCTTCAAGTTTCGCTGTTTGTCAGTCATTTCTAAAAATACAGTGGGATGGTATTTAAAATAATACATTGCATTTTTTAGAGTATTCAAAGTGTATTTTATTTATTTGCATCAAAGGGTGTAAAGTGTAAAGTATTCTATAATATTCCATACATTTTTTTAGGATTTCACAGCGAATGCGTGACTCTCAGTAAGAAGAAAGGCATAAACAGACATACAAATATAAAATTTTCAGTTCACAATAAAAAATACTTCACTTTCAACACGCCTTATTTTTATGGACAATATTAAACGAAACCGCAACCTCAATGAACGTACGGCATATTATGAATTACGTGTCGATGATTATGACACATAGTTATAGCTGCAAAGCTGCTTCAGACACCTCATTTTTCATTGAAGATGAGTACATTGGCACAATAGGAAGTTTGAATTTATCCTAGATTTGATTTGCTACCGAGAGGTCTCTCCGTGGAATCTCTTAAGGGGGTCGTCAACAGATCTGGCAATAATTTCGTAAAAGTCGCTTCAGGAAGAGCTATTTTTTTTACTTAGAATTCAGAATTGCTCCTTTAAAACCAGTAGAAGCATGTATTAGCATTTTATAGGTACAAAATTTGTTTTCAAGATATGCTTTTCATTGTTTTGTAAACATGCTGAGTACCGCAAACCTATAAATATCTGGGTATATTAAACCCTGGCTGCTTGCGAAATATAAGACCCCGAAATAACTGGACGTTTGGGCATAATTTTGTGTGTGAAGTGAGAAATGTCCTAATACATGATTTAGTTTTGAAACTGTCTAGCGAAACAATAAAATTTTTGACAGCTTTCTGCTGGTAGATAACTTAAGACTGTTTCGGTGGTAGGTGCCTGCCTGCCATGTAGTAAAATGATGTGTTTTATATACAATAATTTTTAAGAAGGCACTGTTTTGAGCACATCTTGTTACCTATTTTATTTTTCTCTTCGCATTTCTTCAAAGAATTTAAGCTTACCAGGGGTTATATGCTTTTCCATATTTTGATTGAACCAAAAAAGTTAGTGGTAGCAGTGAGAGACCGTTATGTAAACGTAGTACAGCGGTTTAGCATCCTTGCCGAGCATTGCAAATATTAAAATTTTTGCGAGGTTTAAAATGACAATGGTTTATTTCTGGTTATGACACTCGAACGTTCGGTATTGAATGTGTGTTTTTGTATTAAAATAATTTAACAATCATTTATATCGCTAGTACCAGTTGCAAGACTTTTAATTCAATCCACAAATCATAATTGATGTAGCTACAACCTACGGTTTGTGGCGTGTCTTCCTCACATTCGCTTACCTACGATCTACGTCGCTTCTTCAGATCTCAATCATGTCACTGTCACAGTTACATTTTGCATAATTATTCATACGGTGCATGCATATTATTGCATCAAAGGAAAATGTCAGCCAGACGAAGGTAAACGATAGCTTTTATCTGTCAATGGAACAACGGTACATCATAGAACCGTACTGATACTGATATTACATGAGCGATATGCTGAATAGGGATGATAACAATTTATCAAATGGCTATACAATGCAATATTTGCTCAGTGTCTATTCATTATTACATGAACTGCACTCTGCACTCATTATATTTCTTGTAAAATATAAGAGGTCATGCAGGAAATTATTTAAAAAAGCATAACATTACTTACACACGAAAATCATTTCAAACTAAAATATTTTTTATCATGGCCTGGGGGAATATTACTCAAAATCTATTTAATTTTTTGTCCATCCCTTAACTAAATATAAAAGTAAAACACAAACATCGAAAATAAAAATGACAATTTACTCCTCAATGATCAAGCGAGCAATGCACCCCTTTTGGCATCAGAGTATTTATAAAACATTTAATGGATGTAGCAGATTGACATGGAAGTTGACAATAAGAGATGTTTGAAGTTAATATATTGCTGAACGGTTGAGGTTAACCAGCAAATAATGTTGGGTATCTTTTTTACAGTAGCTTTGTCTCTTTGAAGATTTTAGAAGACAGCATATGTTCAGCAGGGAAGAGCAGATTAAAGTGGATGATGATACCAGGTAAAAAACTGATGTAGATACGACACATTTAAAGGGCTCTTCATTTACCACTTTATACTCTAGCAGTCTTAGAAGAAGCTTGCCCGAGGGCCATTAAACAGACAAGGGACACTTTTATAAATGTATTTGCAGTGACATTGATATTCTTCTATCGGACCACAATCTCCGATGACAGGGATAGCAAAGATGATGCTTCTGCTTACTCAAGAAAACCAGAGGTAACAACAAAGGGCATAAAAGGATGACGAACTTTGAGCTGTGCACACACAACAACCAACCAACAACAATAACATACTAGATGCTTTTACCTGGTGATGTGACATGTTTTATATTAAGGACCCTTTCTCTACAAAGTAATCAAAAGACGGTATCTTCTTATTGATGAAACCATTGTGTGGATAATGAGCAATGATAAGGGATCAAACCTTTTAGCGCTTTTCCGTTTTTACGCTTGACCATTTATGATTGAATGAGAAATAATACTGCGGCTGCGGCTTTACGAATTTTTTCTTGATATTTTGTACCAACTGAACTACAACATCAGTCTTATTGTTAATTTATAATCTGAGAAAGGTGGTAGATGTGTGGTTTTGTAGAAAAATGCTTTCCACTTGGTGGCATATGCTCAATAGAATGGACTAAAGCTAGGATTTGTTTCATTCAGTTCGTTTATTGAGGCATTGCAGGTATTTCATCTGATTGAATCTGAATTTTGTGTTATTTGTGTGCATAAGTGCGTATTTTCATTGGACTTTAAGAATATTCGTAGATCATAGTTGGTACATATTTGGGCTGAATACAGCAACTTTATTTATACTCTCCAATTCCCCAGTACAGTTAAATATTTGTATGTAACATTACAATGAACAGAGCTAATGGGGCCCTGAAAATATATAACTCATACACATAATAATATTGCTTTTCGATAAAACACCTTTATTACCTGCAAAGTTCAACCAAATCAACTCGCCCCAAGACCAACTTGCACCTTGTAAGCAATGAGCTTCAAGAAGGAACTACTATACCCAGTCTTTCTTTTCAACCCTTTGCTACCTCTGTTGAGAATGTAGGATACTTAAACGTTGAAGCATACGCATATCCACTTCAGGATCTTCATACTACCTGCAGATGTCTTTCTTGTGGAAACAACTTAACTGATTTTCTTCATCCCTACTACCATTATCCACCCACCCTTCTATCTGTAGAAATAACTGCATGGAAACATTAATTTATCTCTGTGTCCTGCTTGGCGACTTGAAAAACCCAACATCCGACAAAGCATTTCTTACTAAATTGATCAGTTACGCGTCGCTTTTACAACACCGAAACACCACACAGTCTTGATTAATATGACGGCAAAAACGTCACTGTAATAATTAAAATGGGTCAAACGCTATCGGAGCCTGTCACAGCAAAACACTCTTTGTCATGTGAAAATGAAAAATTTAAAGTCGGTTCCAGTTCTATGCAAGGCTGGCGCGTAACAATGGAAGGTTTGCTTGACAAGCAGATTTAAAAATGATTAAGTAAAATCTGATCTGCAATGCTTGAATTCTAATTGCTTATTTGCTTTTTTACAAATGAGGAAGCCTGCGAGCTTGTTCGCTATCCTCTGGGAAGTGGCATGGAACCTGACAAAGTTTGTGAGCAACTACTCCAAACCTGTCTGGCTCCGGATTGCCAAATGGGTGGGTTGGGATGTGATAACATGACTGTCGTTCTGATTTGCCTTCTGCATGGAAAATCATGGAGCGATTACTGTTCGAAAATTGCAAGCGAGCTGGATAGCAACATGTTAGGATTTGCACAGAGAATGCGGGAGTTTTCTGTTATAGATTCTTCCTCTGATGAGGAGGATGCGATTCCTTCAGAAAAGTTGAAGAGTGCCAAATCCATTGCTGCTTCATTGTGCCAGTCACTGAGCAAAAGGGAAAGTACTCCAAGCAAAGGTGAGGCAGANTCGTTCTGATTTGCCTTCTGCATGGAAAATCATGGAGCGATTACTGTTCGAAAATTGCAAGCGAGCTGGATAGCAACATGTTAGGATTTGCACAGAGAATGCGGGAGTTTTCTGTTATAGATTCTTCCTCTGATGAGGAGGATGCGATTCCTTCAGAAAAGTTGAAGAGTGCCAAATCCATTGCTGCTTCATTGTGCCAGTCACTGAGCAAAAGGGAAAGTACTCCAAGCAAAGGTGAGGCAGAGGTGGCTAAAGATTCAGAACAGTTGCAGAGAGTAATGGAGGCTAAAGACTATGTTCATCAGAAGGACAAGACATCGGGAGACGTCCCCTCTCCAGTGGCAAGTTCTTCGCAGAGTAACGACGCTAATTCCTCTCCCAGCGATGCTAGTAGTAGAGCCAGTAGTGCTGATTTACTTGGGGAGTTAAATGCCGAAATATTTACGGAAAGTTTTGAGGAGGAAACACAGGAACAATCTCCGGACAAAAAGAAGAAAGATAAGAATAAAAAGTTATCTTTCAATAAGCCCAAGTAGATGTGCTTCTAGATGGATAGTTTTATTGTATGAAGTGCTTGTGGGATTTATAACAATTCCCCCGTTAAAGTTTGTAGTTAGAAGACTTTAATCTTTATTTATGTACTGTACAGGAATTTTATGTGTATTATATGGCAATTAAATTAGCAAAATTAATTCTCTTTGAAGACAATTTCATTACTATCATGACCCTTGCGTTGCATAAATTATTATTTTAAGGTGGAATGATGATGACAGTTAGCTTGTATTGATCATGCTACACCAGCTTTTAGAGAAGTTCCTTCCCCTCATCATTATCAAAAAGGTAGGAGGTTACATAATTCATTACTTGTCTGGACCTAGAGCAAGACCCATACATATTTAAAATTCTTAACAATTTCCTTGTAGCAGTATTCAAAAGCAAGTATATCATATTAATTATGTCATCATCAGTTCAATCTTAAAATGCATCAGTGGTCATACTTATATCATACTTTTTAAACTTGGATCTGAACTGCAATCTTCCATCCTGTCCATTCTTTAATGACCACATTAACTACGTGTGACGTAGAGTGTGTAAACATAAAAAAGAATAAATAAATTGAATATGCGCAAACTATAAAGATAGGGCAAACACTTTACTGATATATTTTTTTAGATCAGCCAATAAGATACATAATAATATGTAATGTAACATTTTGTGTCTCTTTCTGAAAGCAATGCCCAATTTGTACATTATGATGATATCCATATTATCCAATCCAACATCCATCCATAAACCAGCCTTCTCTCTACCTCACCACTTTTTCTACGCACAAAAGAGCAAAAGAGCTGAAACCCAAAAGGAAATTCACAAAACATTGTTAATATTACGCTTTCATACTACTTTACTACCAAAACAGCGGTTTATGACATCCACAGAAAAAAGAGGAGCTCTCACAAAACAGCAGCAACACTCTTTTCATCTCTCTTAGTCCAACTCGAAATCAAACTCGTTTTTTACACACATACAATCTTAAAATTGCCTTACATAAGTAAGCAGAAAGACACACAAAGGCAAAATAATAAGGAACAACGGATATACTAACGCAGATAATTAGTATTTTGCCTCCGATTCTATATTTTCTCATTCTACACCTTGAGGCTTATCAATTTTTAGCGTGTGTTTATAATTGAGAGTAAAGAAGCCAGTTCATAAAGTAGAGAGAATAATTGGGATTAATTTTTGGTAGTCTGCTGAGAAGTATTTCAGGGAAGTATATTATGTCCTTGTGGAAGTAGAGAAACCTGTGCAGCATTGCATTGTGCATTTTCATTAGAGACACAAATTCCATAAAGTTTTTGCTGTTGTTGTTGCGAGGACGGAATAGTACTCTGTAATAGACCACCATTGCATTTTGTTGGATAATCCGTCAAAAAGGCAAGTATGTAACATTAAGTAAATATAGTAGAAAACTTCTTACTGACCAACATCATCATAACCGCTGCTATCACACCACTACATCATCATCATAATTGCATGATCATTCATACAAACTACGTCATTCTTAAAATCATATTGTTATTGCTAGTTACGAGCACTCGTCTATGCACTCTTACTTACATGTAAGTACTTTAAGTACTCTAAGCAGTGCACAGGTAGGTATTTTTATCCCTAAGTTATCATCAGGCTAAGTTATTACATTGTTTTAAGGCTTATCATGAGGCAGAGAATAGAAGGAATTTTGAAGGGCTGCTGAAATAAGGACTTGTTCGTACTAGAGCGATCTGATAAGTTGGTGGAGTGACGCCTGCACTTTTGCACTAATCTCATTTTGTACACAATTCCAAGTGGAGATTTGAGTAGTGCGCCAGAAGTGCAAGAAGCCTGGCGTGTGGCTGGCTTCTCTCTCCCTCACAACTTGGCTAACAGCGAGAAGACAGAGGAGGAAAACAGAGAGGACTGCGGACGAACATCATTTGGCTCACGAGGATGTGCACACACGGCCACAGAGCAGCAAATAAACATTGAAACTTAAGTACGCAGTTACACTCGGACATCATTCATTTAACGGTAATTTGTTGTAGAAGAAACCGTTTGTCGGTTGGTTGGCATTCACTTTCTAACATTTTAAAGGGGAGCTGCTAAAAAACTGGCATGCTTTCCGTTATACGAACTCGGGATTAGTAGATAGAGGGTCTAGCATGGACCGCGCAACTCCCACGACTAGCGCTTGGAGAGTGAATTCGTAATATTCGCACAAGTTGATAATTTGCAAGAGTGTACGAAGCACTGGGGTAATGCAATAATTGTATAGCGTCCGACTCCGCCTTGCACAAATAAGTCGCGAATAGGTCATTATTGAGTTCGGCTCTGCATTTCACCTTTTCTCCGAGTCTGTCCTGTTGGTCGTTGCTGAAACGGTACATAGTTGTTTGAATCGAAAATTTAATTGTTAGCACTTGTATTCTCGAACGGTACTTTTTTGTGGCGTTAATTTGGTCATTAAATCACTGGTTTTGTTTTGAAGACATCTTGTTTTGCAACAGTTCACCTTTTCACTTCATTTGGAGTACTGTATGCTCACAAATTTCAAAAAAATTTGTGATTTGGAAGGTAAGTGGCTAATTATTGCATTGATGGGAGTAAATTAAAAGGGGTGTGTTCCAAGATTAATGTTTAGGAACAGCATTTTATGAGATTATTGTTTGAAGGGCTGTAGGCTAACAAGTTGCGAGGGGGTGCAGAGGGTGTTAAGAGGGATAAAAATCCCGGAAAGACCTCATTTATCTAAAAGTTAAAATAAAATTCTGATAAACACTCCAAATTATTACCGCATTTATTCAGCATAGTAGCAGGTTAGTTAATTATGCATTTTAAACAGCACTTAAATACGCCTTTTCGTGTCATTTACAAGAAAAACCTGAGGACAAGGTGAGTAGGGAGCTGGGTCATCCTACTGATTATAGTCACTGGGTGAACACCTTTGGAGGAGTAGGGTTCGAGGTTGCATTTTTCTGTAACTCCGTAGAGGATGGTTAAATGTAGATACGAAATGTAACGAAATTAAATATCATCTGTAACATGGCTTATTGCCACCTAATCATCTTTAGTATTCTGAAGCAGTGGCAGTAGCGTAATCTACAATCTACGCCTTTTGTAGTCTGTGTTTGGCGTGCGGTGCATTTGCCTGCATCTCTTCATTTATTTTTCACGTTTTAGTAAATAATTGAATACTTATCGGTAACTGTTTGCATAATTAAAACAAAATCGAAGACGTAAGAGGGGGTACTAGTTCTGTTATCCATAAACCAAGTTATCACATGGTATATAGTTGCGAGAAATACGTTAATAGCTTATAAAATATCCGTTTTTGTTTTTTATTAATTTGCAGTTTTAGGACTCTTGAAGTAAAACAACCTTGTCATTTGGAAGGAAGGAGCCAAGCCAAGGAAAATTCAAGCGCCTGTACTGGGCATGGACAACCATTCCAATCCACGTTGGACTAGTGTGATTAAACTACATAGTTAACTGATGCCGTGATATAGTTTTATTAAGAAGTTGGGAAGTGTTGCTGTTCTTGAAATTCCTCAAGTGGAGGAGAATCAGATACCGCATGGACAGTTCAAGCGAGCAGATAATTGACAGAGAGTTGGAGAAACCACCCACATTAGTGGCAGAGTCAGGACGGGGGAAGATTATTGGAAACGATATCCCAAGCATTGCAATGGCTACAATTGCTGATGATAAGTCTGGTAAGATATGAGGCAGAATATATAAAAATGGTAATATTAATAATTAATTAATTTTAATAGTTTACAAAGTCATTGAAAAACATTTTCCGATGCTAATTTTCAGCAAAGATGCCGGTCCTGCAACCAAACGTAAACATAATTGGCACAAGAACCAAGTCTGGCAGAATACACAAGCCAGCTAGAAATTTCAGCAGTGATGAATACGTTGTCCCCACCTTGATTAAGAGAAGAATTCCTAACAATAGTCGAGCAAACACTGTGACCCGCCCGTTTCCGGAAACCACTCCACCACCAAATGTTGCCCCAGCCGCCACTACTGCTGCTCTTTCTGAAATTGATTCGGTAATCATGATGACCAATGTGTATTTTTTATCTGAAATTGGATGGTACTACAGTTTGTCTGTTTTGAAAATACTTATAATAGATACGTAGTCAAATGGAGAAAAAGTTTCCTAAGGCGGCTTCAGATGACGACGAGACCCCGTTTACCTTCATAATTGAAGTTTGTTTTAAAGATAATGAGAGAAATCAAAATATGTCGGTGCAAGACATCCACACTAAGGTACGTCTATACCTTATATGTAATATGATATTTTTATTGTTTCACATCTGATTTAATTAAGTTTACATTCTGTGTTCATTACAGGTGAAAGAAAGTCATAAAAATTGGACCAAAGGACCTTATAAACTTCGAGACGACGAAATTAAATTTGTTCAAGAGTGCATAGTCAAACCAGGTTGGTTTAATGTTCAATTAGTGTTTGTAAATCTAAAAAAAGATTTGTAACAATTGAAATGATTTCTGTCCATAGAATGGTCAAGGATAGCTGTGAAGGAATGGAGGCTCTTGGCAGAAGCATTAAAAGATAGAGTATTCAGAATGCGAAAGAGATTTGCTCGTGCTGGTAGGTTTAGTAAAGGTAAATACAAATATATTAACTCTTCTTCCAACTTTATAATTTTCCTTCTCGGTGTGCTATGCCGTTTCTTTTCCTTCCACTTTTGCGCAGTCACAGTTATTTGACATGATTGCAGTGATTTTTCATTGCCTTGTTTATTGTTGTAGGGCGTCGTCGGCTTAAGGAAGATGTGAAAAAATCGTCCAGTACGCGCTCGAAATTAAAAGAATCGCAAGATGCCAACTCTGAGGAAGAATTTGTTGGAAGTGATGAAGAATGTGAACCCATAGAAGCAGAATGGGAGGAATTGGATCAAATGGACGATTCGTCAACACACAGTTCCAAACTGTCTACTAGGTCCAAGGACCCTGTATTGATCAGAACGCGTGGGGGTAGCAAGACATCCTCGGTTACAAATGACGCTGATTTTGACCTGAGTCTGGGCTCTGTTGGAATAGATGACTTTGCTGGAGAGGACGTGAAAGAGGAAATGTTTGACCATTTGGAGAACGAGTTAGTGAATGAATCCAAGCACAATGTTGGCAGTAATTCCATGGTGGATGCGTTACACGCAACACTTCAAAAGGACGGAGGTCCACAGTTTGACCCCAGTCAGTATGAACCACCTGCTTTAGAAAAGGATGAAACAATATTTGCTTTAGATGACATGGAGGTGGTGGACACAGATTCCTGTAACTTCTTTGAAAATATCGAGGAGCCTGGCTTTGGAAACGCTGAAACGCCCACTGGATTGACAGAGGAAGCTTTTGCTGATTTGGATCAAGAGGACATTGACGAAAAGCCAGCTATGGATGATCTTTTACTTGATGACAGTGAGCAGTCTTCGAGTACTTCAGTCAGCAGACGCTTATTAAGAGATAGCGGTGATAGGTTGGATCTAGATGCTGTAGAAATTGAAGAGTCATCTGGAAATGTGAAGGTTACACCAGGACCTGGAGCAGACTTAGCGAATCCGGGCGCAACAATGATTTCTACCAAAATCGCTCTGATGTGTGCTCTGAAGATTTCTGAAGATTTCCTCCCGTCATCACACGAAAAATACATGAACCGTCTGGAAGAATCTGAAAAGTATCTACCTGAGGATCTAGACGATATTCGTAAAAAGTTTAACATGAAGCCATCTGCTATGGCGGCAAAACGGAAATTGATGGTGGACAGTGAAGCCAGTAAAAAGGCCAAAGTGACACTAAAAGTTATGAATGGAAACGAAAAACCAAGGTTTCCCTGCCTCAGGTCTGCCTACCCAAAAAGGGGCAAGTTTGTGGAAGATGAAACTACTGTCATTGAAAAGCTTGGGAACAACAAGATATTAGCAGCTGGACGCGTTATCGAAATAAATTATGAGAACTATCTGAAGGAATCAGATGTGGAGCTTCCGTATGACGATACAGCAGGACCAATGCCTAATCTTCCTCCACCGTCAGCGTCCAACTGTCACGCTCCGTGCTGCAGACTTGGCTGCATTTGTTCTTCTATAAGCGAAGATATGCCTCCTAGAAAGCATTGCGGAAGACCAAGATGCTTCTTCGAGTGCAACTGTCAGAATATCCTCTTTAACTGTAACGATGATGGTGACATTCGTAGTCGCCTCCGACCACGAGTTAGCTTGTTGAACTGGCGTGCTGAGTCCACTGAAAAGGAGAAGGAACCGATGGTAAAGACATCTATGGATGGATTTAATCTCACCAATTTGCCCGTTTTGTTTTTAGCGTGGATATTTTATTTTCTTAATTTGTTTTCTTCACAGACAAGCTATCGGCAGATGGAGAGAGGAACTCACTTCATACGAGCTAATCGACGTACGACAACACAACCTGAAAGATTGCGACGCGAGTTTGTATTGGATGGAAAGGTAGTGGAACGGAATCCAACAAAAGTTGCAAAAGAAAGACTCAGGACGAAGGCACTTTTGCAATCATCACATCGTAGAATTTTGGCGAAGCAGCCAGAAGGTCACAGATTCATGCGCATTTTACCTCCAAAAGTGGATCACAAACCGAAAGTCAATATAGAACAATTAAAGAAGAAATGTACTCCAATGTCTATTGATGTTGAGCACATGAATGTTTCAATGTAAGTTTCTACTAAAAAATGGAAAAAATAATGCAATACTCTTCTTGATGCAGCTTTACTTAATCAATAACACTTTTTTTTATAGTCCCGCTGCCCGCCCAACGAATAAAGCTGCAAGTCCATCGAAACGGGAAGTTCCAGGTCTACTTCCTTCATCAGGCCCTACACCTCCAACCTCTAGCTTGTCTTCAAAGGATGTTGAAGAGATGAAATCAAGTGCGTTTGCCAAAATAATTGATGCTATATTATGTAGGTATCTGCAATATTGCGCATTTTGCTAATGATCTGTTTGTTTGTAGTAATCCAAGAAATGACTGAAGATTGTCAACTACTGGCACTCGATGATAAGATTGGATTTTTCTCTTGGGCAAAAGGAATGGTGCATCCAAAAGTAATCATGTATCAAGTGATGCGGGGTGATGAATTCAAAGTTCCATGGCTGTACCTGCCCATTCCCCCCTCTGGCTACTCTTGGATTTGTCATTACCTGGCCAGTTCCTTTGAGAAAACAGATTACGTGTATATTCCGGAAGTACAATGCGCCATATCATCTCAAGCACTAAAAGTCAACATGAACACTGCATTTTTGAAAAAGAAGCCCGTAGTATTCGATGTCAAAGCGGAAGGAACTCCTTCTGGAGTTGGTAAAATTTACTTTTTCCCTGACCTTGCTAAAGTGCTAGTCTGTGGCCCGTTCAAAACGGAACAAACCACCCTTCATCCTAGAGACGTAGGAAATGCTGATAAAATTTCCAGTGCCCTTCAGCACATGGACAAACTGCGAAATTTGCAGCGTTTTGGAGATGATAGATCATGGAGGCGTTTCACTTCTGCTCCAACCGTTTACCCCATTAAGAATCGGAATGTAAGTTGTGCGTAAATTATTTCGTAAATGTACCAACTTTTATTATTAGTTGATTGCAACAGTTTCTCTTTATTAAAATTACATTTTAGGATAACGAAACAGTGTTGTCTGCTGAAGAATCGAAAAAATTGTTTGAACAAATCTACCCCAGCATTATTGATGTGGCATCAGGCAGGCAAAGGCAATTGAATTTAGCCGTGGCTCCTAAAGTGAAAAAGCAGATTGTTCCAAAGACTCTCGTTCCAAAGGCAGCGTTCAACTGGTCCGACGCTGTGAAATTTGTTGGTTTGGGAAGCTCAATTACTGCTGGTGGTGGTTCCGGAAACACAAACCAAACTCCGACCTTGACTGAATGTATCGCTTTGAATCTATGAAGGCAGGGACAGTAGGCACAGAAAAAACGTCGAGTTAATTTTACAATTATAATATATCATATTATTCAACGTACGTATTATGTATGATTTTAAAAATGTGAAAAAATATGTGGTGTTAATTAGACTTTTACTGTATCATGAAGATTTTATCTTATTCTTATTTTCTTAGAGTTTTACTTCAGAGAGTTGGCTGTAATGTTAATTATAGGCCACTCATGCTATTTTAAAATTAGTACATAAAAATGCACCCCTAGTGCGATATCATTATATGTTTTATGTTGTAACTTGTAACCTCTCGCTTATAAATAGGTATGTTAAAATTGTTTAGACAGTAATTATTTAAAAAATACATAAATAATTTCGCCAAGATCAATCACATCATTTCACCATCCTAAAAATGTGCATTACAACTTCATGCAAAAAGTGTACCTTAGTATCACCGGGAATCAGCTTTTTTGTATATTCTTTGTGCATGTGGCCGTGTTTACAATGTCTGGAGCAGCAGGACGAAGTGTTGTTTACTTTTCACTTTCTCTTCATCCAACACCAAACATGAATCGTGGGTAAGAAAGGATAGACCTGTCCGTAGTCCGTACCCCTCCCCTGCCCCCACAGGGTTGTTCTGACAAGATGGTTTGACTGGTTATTATGATAATTTTAATGGTGAAAGGAGAAATAGTCAGATTAGGCAGCATCTTTTGAACGTAACAGCATGTCTTATGCACAGAATTTCCAAACAGTACCTCCAGACTATTGCGGGGGCCAACAAATTCCCAAGTATTTACTCCAGAATGGAGGCAGTTGTAAATCCCCAAACACAAGGGTCAAATCCACAGGTGTAGAAGGACAAAAGCGAAGGTTTCAAATGAACTTCTGTCTGGTGTGCAATGCGGCGTTTGTGGCAGAGAAGGCGGACTCCAAGGACGTTGGGCTATTCTGCTTTCTAAACCTATGCAACGTTTTGCAGGTGCCGAGGTCATTTTATTTTTTTACATAAAATATTGCATGCTATTTCTGGCCGTGATGTAAAAATGATTGTTTTGTAAACTAGGTGGCCACGTATCAAGAATTTGTGCCTGAGACAAACCCCATTTGTACTAAATGCGCAGGGACGGTGGACGAGTACTTGAAACTTCAAAATAAAATCAAAGAACTGATGGACATGTTGGGTGAGATGAGGAAACTTCTGGGGAAACAGTTGGTGGATAGTTACGAAACGACTTCAAGCGCAATGAAGAATTACCAAGTGAAAGCAAAAATCTACAAGGTTTGGTACCAAAAGCTTTATGGAGGAAAGTCAAAGGAGTCTGCAGTCGTTACCTTATCAGACTCGCTGGAAAAAAACCAGCCTGGAGTTGTTAGTAATGATAACATTTCAAGGGTTGCAGCAACAGCAGAGCAACAGAATGAAAATTCGGTTAATTACACTCTTCTGGACATTTCCAAAAATGTTTCTTCCACTGCATCAGTTTCCAATCAGGAAGGAGTTTCTGCGGTGGGCAGCGTAGCAGATAATAATGAGAATGATAACAGCAACCTAAGCATGGAGTGTCCCTCACCCGCTAGTCCGGCCGAGTTTGATGATCATGATACTTCAGATCACGAAAGAGAAATATACGTCCAAAATTTAAATGATGAGGGCGATAAGGACCATGCTGGCGGTATGTCCAATTTGATGGAGACTGAAAATTCTACACTGACAGCCTCTCAAGTTCAAGGAGGTCCGTCCAATCCAGCTCGTGTTGAAGGGCTATCAGGAACGGAACAAACTTCTTTGAATACCAGCAACGAGCCACAATGGATGTAAGAAACAATTATTTCTTATTTATCTTGGGAGTAGCTATTAATGAGAAGCCTTTGTCACTATTTTTACAGAGATAGAAGGAGATTTAAACCAATCATTGCAACGCAGCGGAGAAGTCACCCTTGCAAATTTTGTGGCAAGTTGTTCCCAGCAGTATTTTCGCTTGAAATGCATGAGCGCACTCATACTGGTTGGTTTTAATCTAATCTTAATTCGGCGGAGGATCCAAGTTTCTATTAATTCAGTTAAACATGATACTAAAACCCCTAATCATAATATTTTTAGGGGAAAAGCCTTTCAAGTGCAGCATTTGCGACCGTGGTTTTGCAGCAAAAGCTGCAATGCAAAAACATGAGCTTACTCATGATAAAAGCCGATATGAAGGTGAACCGAAATACGAATGCGATTTGTGCGGAAGGAAGTACCACCTTGAACGGAGCCTTTACACTCATAAAAGAGATCACATGGGAATCAAGAGACTGAGACGACGAAGAAAGAAGTACCCCAAGAAAAAGAAAGCAGACAGAAAAGATCCTAATGTCCCTCCGAAATCCAAAAGGCCAAGTGTAAAGAAAGAAGGAGGAGAAAGTAAGCGAATTTCTCGGAGAAAGGTCAAGAAGGAGGTTAAGCTGGACGAAGATGGGAATCCTATTCCTGAGGATCCCAAACCCAAGCGGAGAAAGCGATCACCGAAACCTCCCTCCAACAGACCGTATGTTGTTTGCCATAATTTGAATTATTAATTAAATTGTAAATTATAAACTCCTGCTGGGATATGCAAAATGGGAATTTGTAAGTGATGTTGCATGTCATACAGGAGGCGTACACTCTTGTTTCCACGAAGAAAACCTGGTACACCGAAAGAGGCAATTTGCCCGCACTGTGGAAAGGACTTTAAAGATGGCTTTAGGTTACGACAACACATACGCGTTCATACAGGTTTGTTTTAATTTGTGATAGTTCTCTAGATCATAGAAATATTAATTTAAATGAGCTGTTGATGAATCACTACTTCAGGAGAGAAGCCCTTAAAATGTCCTTTTCCCGACTGTCCAAAAGCCTTCGCTTGCAAGGGCAACTTGGATAAGCATATGAAAACTCATGACAAGACCAGATTTGAAGGGGAACCAACTCATATATGTGGTAACTTAACTATTTTCTTTGCCTGGTGAAGTTATTTTCATCTGGTCTGTAACAAATTATTTTTCTTGAAGATTTTTGTGGAAAAGCTTTTTACTTATTGGTTACGCTGTACCATCATCGAAGGAAAAAGCATTTGGGAATGGAAAAGAAATACCTAAGAAGGAAGGAAAAAATGAGACAGCCTTGTGAATGCAACGTAATAATGATAATCTAAATAATTACACTTCATGCTTCTCACTCAGAAATCTGATGTATTTATTTGCTCTTTCCATTCTACAGATATGTGGAAAGCAGCTCGCTACTTTATATGCTCTGCATCATCATAGATTACAACACGGAGACCCCAAATTTAATTGTAAGGCGCATTCTAAAAAATCAGTTTGTTACACTTTGGTTTAAATGTTCTGATAAGTAATCTCTTTTTAAACCGTCTCCTTTCAGGTAAAATTTGTGGCAAGCCATTTTATAGAGCATCTGACGCTGCAGATCACGAGAAGCGGCACGAACCAACCTGGATGTACAAATTGTATTTCCGATTAACATGCCCTGCTTGTCCACCGGAAACACTTGGTTTTCCAAGTAAATTAGCAATTCGAGATCATTGGGCTTCCATCCATTCAGATCAAGCACTGCCTGACGAGTACAAGAAGCCTCCAAAACCTAAAATTCCTGGCAAATATGTGTGCACTTTGTGTCCTGAAGGAAACAGTCCCGAGTACAGTCATTCTGGCTCATTACTCAAACATAAAAAGTCTTTTCATTCTGGAAAGCAAAAGAAATGGAAGCCCAGGGGATCTGGAAAGAGTAAAAGATGGAAGAACCAAAGCGACGATGGAATGAGCACTTCTGCTGGAAGCAGTTCTGAAGATGAAAATTTTGATTTCGAAAAAGAACCTGAGAAATTGCCAACATTGACAACACAGCCCGTTAGACGAAGTGTGAGGCGAACCCGGGGTGATACCAGTAACATTGCTAGTCTGTTGAATGATTCAGACCACGACTCAGATGAAATTGAAGAGCAGGCGCCAAAGGTTAATACTACAAGGGTTAGATTAGCTCCTGTTAGGCCTGGTACAATCCCAGCACCACCACCCCGAGTTCTCAGAAAACCCACTGTCGTGACTCCAAAAAGGAAAACTACTTCCAAAAACATGTCGAAACTTACAGCTTCGTATATAAGCAAAATACTGAAGGGTCGGGAGGTCTGTGTGTCACTTGTAAGGGTTAACATTGAAAACGAAGCAAGCACGTCCAACATGTCCAGTCAAAATCAAACATATCCCCTTTCCCAACGATTAACTGTTTATACTCCCACACCAGATCCAAGCATAAAGTCTCCGGGCGCAGCTAAAAATGTTGCTAGAAGACGAGGAAGGCCGCCTGGGAAAAGAAACGCATCGGAGGTTTCCAGCAATGATCCGGAAGCCCATGTGGTGCAAGAACTGAAAGTATCAGAAACTCCGTTTACAGGAGACAGTGAGGAAAATATCTCCAGTGATAACCCAGTAAGGTCTACTGCTGAAATTAAAGAGGAATCTGAGCTAGAAGCTTCGGATTCGGAATACTCGTGCGATACACCGTCTGTACATGTACATGCACCCAGCAGCAGCGGTCCAACGAAGCAACCCAATTTTTCCGTACCAATGCTAATACATAATCCCTTGTCAAAAAACAAAACTGGAAATCCCATTGTTATATCAGTACCAGCGCGTGGAAGCGTAAATGAGACTACGACTGAACAGTGCAAAACGGAAAATCATCCTTTTGATAACGGGACCGTGTTAGGAATTTAGTTATTATTTTTATAATTTTGTTACATACTTGTAATGCAAGACGTGCAAGCAAAGTTGAATAAAGTTAATCATTGTTGGATAATATTTCTTACCTTTTTTGACAATGACAAATCTCATAATGCCCCAACCACTTGCACATTTAGCTCATGGGTCATATATAAACGAAAATGAAAAAACGATTTCAAGCCATTCGTGTTGTTCCTTTCTGATAACAAGCTAAAAATAATAGTATTTAAGTTGTCTTCTATTTCCAGATTCAACAAAGATTCAATTATGAAAATTATCTATTACCAAATATTTAGTAATGGTAAGTAATCGGTTATCAGTTACGGATTAAAGTTATTACTAGTAATCGTATTCATGACATGATTTTAGCGTGAGAGTGTGCTATGCGAATGGTGCAGGTGAGAAAGAGGCATCGAGTGCAGGACAAGGCGCAATAGCAAATTTCCTTGAGAAAGCACATGCAAAAGCACGTTAATAAAAGTGTTTTGAAAACTGCAGTATTAATTGATTGTCATTTATTGTTGGAACATTCATAATTAGCTTTATATAATTGTAAGCAATTGGCCACGTTTTACATTCCTCATAACTTGTGATTATAACAGTGTGTGTGTTGGTACTGTTAGCGTGCGTGTTTTGCTAAAACAAAATCAGTGGGATTGGTTTGGTCCTTTATGAAGAATAATTAACTTGAATAGTTAAAATAATTTATTTGTAGAGATCATGGGGAAAGTTCGGAGTAAAAAATGCAGTAAAATCGCGAGGGCAGATCCAACTGGACTTAGCAAGGCGGTCGTAGATGAAGAAGATGTCTGTCAAGATTTAGGACCTGTGTCGGCTTTTGTTCACACGATTTTGGAACAGGTAGAATGTCATTGACCCCAACGAGCAGTTGTAGTCCGTTAATCCATAATGCCTTTAGTCAGTGGTATTATAATGTTGATGTTTTACTGTTACAGCTTCAGAGTCATCTTGCCGAAGACCGTGACAGCGGATTAAATTCACTGTCGGCTGCGTCTTCAAAACAAGCTTATCTGGAGGAAATCTTGAAGAGTGACGTATTCAAAGTTGTTGGACCACTGCTTCTGGATCCAAGTGTGTCTGTAAGACATTCTGCGGCAGGAGCGCTTAGGTATTCAGCTAAGTTAATTAAAGTTCTATTCTCTGCAAACTTTCCTCGTATTCGATCAATAGCATTATGTGTAACGTTTTTATATTTTTTGTAATCAATTAGGAACCTTAGTTCAGTTAGTATGGACGTGTGTGAACGAATTATTTCTGCCGATGTGTTGACGCCTTTAGTTGCGGTTCTAAAGCAGGTACGAGACAATAATTAAAGTTCTATGAATTGATCTTTAAGTTCCTTGTTCAAATTGGATGGTTTGGTTATATCTAGAAATATTCTGCTGAATGGATTCCGCAAAATAAAGAAAAGAAA
>JAHZMV010003931.1:0-11431 GCA_027743765.1 Coecobrya sp. COE2 | reverse complement strand
CGTTAATGACTTGGGGCATTTGTCATGCAAATACGAAATATCCTAAAACGTAACAACACGCTGTTAAATATCGGCTAATGTATTTTGGCAAGATGAATGAAAATGAAATTTACTTAAACATTTTTTCCTTGCTCTTCAGGTTAAAGCCATTTTTTGCCAGAAAGTCCATTTATAACGGAGAATATCCTGTATTTCTAAATATAGCATTGCATGAATTACAAGATGCTTAATATGTACATCCCAGATACAAAAACTTTCCCCTAACTTTTGCAATTTTTCTTACGCAATCAATGTTGGGCCATGAGCAATGTTGAGACTGACGTGACAAAAGACCTTTGTGAAACTAACGTATAAGACAAGTGTGACACCAGCTGTCTAAATCAGATTATGTTTCCAGTAGACACAAAGCAGAAATAATCGAAGAACAGAATTCTTTTATTTCAAGCATGGGTGACTACCCTTCTTACAAACAAGATTGTTGCTTAGATTTTTCCAGGTTGTCACATTCACTTTGAAGGTTAAAACTAACCTCAATACCAAATTTTAATAAAGCACTGGATAAAACAATCTGAAGTTTTCAAAACATGTATTTCTTGAACCGAGATTATATTTACTGAAAGCAATATTTGAGATACTGAATCACTTAATTTTGTAAACTGAAAGATGAATGTAGCAACACCAGGAAATGTAAAATGTATCTGTTTCTGAATAAAGTTAAATCTTGCTTATTCTCTCGGAAAAACTAGGATTAATTAATTTTGCTAATGAATGTATTAATTTGCTGATGTCATTTAGGAAATGGCTCAAAACACATACACGAAAACAAACAAATTACGAAATGGCTTTCCCAGTTTACATTTTCTCGTTAAAAACTTCTTAAATTCCCATATACAGTTTATATATTTATGCAGCTCTACTATTTATTTGCTTTCTGCTACTTAATATCCACTTGTGAATTTAAACACGATGCAAACTATTTACCATTTCATCAGGTCTATTTGTATTAAAATGTTAAGCGTTTTTTGTCTTGCCGGGTAAATAAGAAAAGCCCGTGATGAAATGAACAAGCTGTTAAAAATGTATTGCAGTTGCACGCAAGGGAAAGTAAATAATAGAATGCGCACATTCCGCTGAAAAATGGTTGCTGCAGACGCCTCCTTTACCTACTTGCTTTTACTTTTAACACGACCTGAGTGAGGTATGGAGCGTGATGATGTGAATATTTTTTATATCCAGAGTATTTTTTGAGACATAAGTCGTGTCAAGAAATAACGAGAAAAAGAGTAGATTACATTCATTCCTAAAACTTTCACCAAGAGTATCATTCAGACGACCTGGTAAAACAGAAGTTATTGGTGAAAATGTTATTATTTCGGTAATATTTTTTTAAACTTTTGAACATGTACTGAACGTATTTTGGTAGCAAAAGCAGATGGAAATTTTCCTATGAAATATTGGCAAATATTATTTGCTGTTATTTCCATTTTAAACTTTTTTTGGCATACTCTCTTGACGTCGCGTTTCAAGATGGCGAACGAATTGTAGAAAAAAACTTTTTCCAAAAAACATTTATTGGGAAAGTTGGTTTGCTTTCAATTTCAGTGTATGATATCGTGTTGTTGGCAAGTAAAATTTTTGACATGATCTCCGAGAAAATAGGAAAATTTGACAGGTATTTTGAAAATGTATTTTTATAGTGCAAGCTCTTGCAAATCCATTAGACTGTGTTTTCTTGGAACTCCAACTAGCCCAGTTGAGATAGAAATTTTTGCTGGAACGTGCTCGAAGTTGCAAGCTCGAGATAATGCATCCAAACTTGAAGCCGCTAAGCACTTATCTTGAATAACAGAAATATTGGAACGTAGAAAGAGAAAGTTGCGCAAATGTAACGTTTACAATAATATTATGAAATAGACGATGTGTGAGGAATAAATATGGACGGATATTTATTTACTTTCTATTGAAAGGAAATCGGGTGTCAGGAAAATATGGAGTAGAAGAAATCAATACGCCTTGAGCCAATTATTATAAATATTTATTTGTGACCTGCTTTCTCCACTAGCTCTACGTGACTACCCAGCCCATTACTTTCATAAAAGGCTTATTTCAATAAGTAAGCACATTATTATGATTTCCAGATGCATAAATCATATCAAAACCTTCAAAACCGGCTATAATATAATTGAATTATGCATTAATGACATACAATAAAAATAGATGCATGGCATGGCAAAGCAATCGGCGCGAACTTGAGCCAATTAGCTGACATCATGTCAAACACAGTTAGATTTTATGAAGTAATATCGAATAATTAATATCATTGTTTTACTGGAACCCATGAATCCACTAGGAAATTCGAGAAATGTCTGGTAGTTTTTCAACTCGATTCGGAAAAAAATAATGAAACAAGTTTTGAAAGGCGTAGTATCACGTCACTGCAGTCAAAATTTTGCGTTACATATTAATGTTTTAGGTTCCGCCAACATAATATATTTAAAATGGCTTTCTCCAAACTAAAAAAATCTGTTATACTAATCTCAGTGAATCGCTTCAGGGATGTTGTCGCATAATAATTTCGTTTCGTAAGCTGACTATATGTTATCCGAAAACATTTCCATCCTTTATACTTATACATTTTTGGGTACACTTTGATGCCGAAAAAGGTTCTATGTCAGTTGGGATTTCAAGAAATTTCATATCCATCGAGTATCTGTTGGTATTTAAAGCCATACTCGGAATATATAAACGCGATAGAAAGGGTGAGACCTATAGCTGATATCGCTGTCACCAACAAAAACACAGCTAACCAAGGAGACACACCACGGAACCTACTTTCGCTTTCTTTCGGAAATTTAATGAGACAAGATGTCTACCCGTTTCTTAAACCAGATTTGACTTGTAGCGACAAATCTGAATGTAATTGTGTCATACATAATAAATGTACTCGGAACACAAACCCATTATTCTTTATCATGTTCATGGCTTCGATAGTGAATAAAAGCCCGAAAAAAAGAATTCGAATTTAAATCTAGAAAATATGCAAAATTCGCACGCCATTTTTATATTTCAAGACTTGCCTTTTCTCCCAGAAAATATCCTGTATTTGACGTTACTGGTGTGGTAGTGATCCTGAAAGTAATATATTTACTGATAAAAAATGCATTAGGTCGTCGTCGTAGCGAAACCTACTCTGAGGTTCCGTGAAGCCGTACCGGAATGCCCAATTTTGTTCAACCTCCCGTTAAGAGAACCTGACAAGTTTTCGAGATCAATGTAAGTTATATAGACACCCTATAAAATCCGTTGAAGTTTCTTCAAAGAATTTTCCTGGGAGGTTCAAGGCGAAATGCGAATGAAAATAGAGGACTTTGATCCGAAGCCAATAATTCTTCAAAGACAACCACATAACATCCTCATGTCAAAAACGATAACAAAGGAGTCCCCGTTTCTGGTAACCGGCTTAAGCCCGTCCAAGAAAACAGAAAGCAACGTTGATAAATCTGGACTAAATGAAGAGTGTGAAAGCAGACTAATTTATTTTCTCGACAACATTCAACTAATTCTCTGTGGGCTCATTATAATTTTCTTGGTACTCAGAATTATCAGTTCCCACATGTCGGCAGTGTAGTGGGTTTACTTGAACTGAAATCTTCATTAGTGTAAAATCACTATTATAATTCGTCTTGAATATCTCATCTCCAAAGTATTATGAAACGCTTTTCTCGGCAGCGACTAGGACTCCTCAATGACAAATTGAAATTCTAGCAGTTTCCAGTTTCATAATCTGGTAACAGCATGGCTCCCAATTTTCAAAGCATGATTTTGAAATCCATGAGTTTTTATACCAGTTAGCTTATTATGAATGTTACATCATGTATTATATTGTGTTGTTCAAGTGCTTGGATTATGCAATGCCTATGATATAATGCTTGGAAATTACTTATGAAAATCTATGAAATCCTTTGTTAGAATCCACAAATAACTTTCAATATGTTTTTTATTTTAAAAACGATGCAACAGTTTCCATGAAATCTATACTTATTTTGTAATACCTGCTGATTGCCGTTATATATTTATGGAATTAAAATATATCGTATATAAAAATTCCAATCTGTTGTACAATCATTGCCATCCCTAAAAAGTTGACAGATAGTTTTACACCACCAGGTCTCCAGTGAGGCTTCACGAATGTCATATATTCCAGGTGAATGGCCAAATTCTATCTAAAAGCATGCATGTAGTTTGATAATTCTCGAAAGGATCAACCGGTGAAATGTGCTTTCCAAGTATGTGCAAAAAAGCTGGATCAATTCCAAACATGAATATTTGACCTTCTGCTATCTACATTCATTCGATAATTTGTAACAGTGCTATAAATTTTGCAGTCTCCTCTACTATATTTGCCGCGAAATCGATTACAGCATTCCATTGCCAATTTGGCTCAACAAAAAACCAGGATTCCCATGGGATAACAATGAGCTCCACAAATATAATGAAGTTGTGCTCCAGTCAACAAAAATGATAGAAGACATATGGTAGTGTTGTTAGTACATTGTGTTCTGTTCTAATGTGCTTTACTTACAATTAGTTCTGCTCTGTTTCCATCTTTATCTTCAATGTGCAGCATATTCTTCTCTTCGAGAAACTAATTTATCATTGACAAATGTATACTTTCACGACATACTCCTGGACTGGAATTAGTGTGTGGATTACAGGGATATGTTAGACTAGAGAAACACATGTAGGTAACCATTTTCACCATTAAGCTCACTTGATAAAATGGAGCGTCTTGGTATATTATATCAGCAAAAAGCGCCGCTATGACGTAACAAATTTAACCAGACACAAAACATTATAACAGCAGATGTTCTAATTTGTTTCAAAACTAGTATTTCTGGGGATTCTCTGTTTCAAATAGACGGCTTAATATGGATAAGCTTTTTATGATACGAAACAAGATCTCAGGATAGGGAGTACAGTGAGGAATATATAATATTTAGTGGTTGTTAAATTTTGTAGGAGGTTGAAATGTATAATATGTTATGGGCAGTGGCAAATAGGTTTGCAATTGGCGTCTGCAGGAAGAAAGTAAACATTTTACGTTACACTAATAAAAACCATTCCCGAACCACATGTTCCGCTCAGCAATTTCTCATTTCACTAACGGTTTCTGCTTTTGTGGTCATAGAGATGTAATCGCTTTACTGATAAAACTGTATTTCTTCTTGTAAAAGTGAAATTTAAGTCATGGTTCATTGCAGTATTTTTCCCCATCGTCAGCGGAAGAAACCTGACAAGTTGTCTAAATCAATGTATATTTTGGACGTCAATAAAAACCTTTTGATGGATATCTGTAAAGGAAGTCATGGTGCGGAATGTGATAAAATGTAAAACTTCAGAAGAAATCTGTAGAAGAAGCCCATCTCATCTGTGTTTTAGTTTGCCGTCGAGAATTCTTCAAAAACAATTACATAACATGCTTCAATATTTGCTGGAAAAAAAGGTTTCAGTTTGAAACAAAAACTACTTTGAACTCGTTGACAGGAAAAAAAGGTTGATAAAATCGGATCAAAACAAGAAGTGTGTGAAAGGGACCTTAATTTTTTTATCAATGACGCTTCACTGATCCCACGTGAAGCAATGAATGTCCTTGTTCTTTTAGATGTGGAAATAGAGAACTCAAACAGAAAATCGAAGTGACAAGCCTGGCTTTCATTTTCTTAAGAAAATTCCAGCTTTTCATGTTTGTCATCTATTTATAAAGTGTTCTAACAGATTTTACCCAACAGGATAAGACATGCTTTGTAAATGGAAAACAATATCACGGTAATCAAGCAGGGTCTTTCGTAGACACCATCATAAAGTGGCATTGAAAAGCGAATTCTCAGAAGTTGAAATCAAACTCAAATCAAAGCAGTAAACAATAAATGTAACCAAATCCTACGAAAAATATATTTTTCTTGTTACAACAGTAAACGGATATTTTCTACTTTCACCTTTCTCGGAAAATGTCAGCAAGTTTATTGTTATTTGCCATCGCTTATTTCGTTTGACATGAAATGCTGAATTTAGTACAAAGGCTTTCAATTGCTGACCTGTGTAAAATTGGAAAAGGATTTTGTGAACACGTTTATAATTCGAAACGAATTTTTCTTTTAAAAATATGTTAATCTTCTAAATAATATTACCTCTTCTTTTAGTAAATATCTGTGCCGAAAATGCATGATTGGCTTCATTACCATTTTCTAGAAGTCCAGAAGGGGATGTCACCACAATAAATATTTGAAATGCATATAAACTGGAACCTATTTTTATAATTATACAAATATATTCTTCGAGATATATATTGCTTACAAAAATAGTATCAATTTGGTAAGCCTAGGAATAACAGTTGCTTTAGCGGCATTAGTTACGAATGAACTACTTGGTTTCTCGGTATCCATGATATTTCTTAGGCCACATTCTTTTTTGGTTGGAAAAGCAGCACAACACAGAAAAGCTAGCACAAAAACAAATAAGTAAGTTTTGCAAAGTACACGGAAGCGGATTTCTGTTTCCCAACTTTGTTTCTCCTGACGTTTGTTGTTTACGGAGGAAACATCGACAGAACTAACTGCTAAATCTTTGCCTGTTGCTCTCCCTTATATGCTACGCTTCGATTTTTCAAGGGTATTCACGACCGCTGGTATTGATTGCAACGGGAGTAGAAGAGAGTGGGAGAGAGAAGAAGCGAAAGAAACATTCGGAGTAAGCCATGCAACCAACGAAATGAATTTTATTTGTGTATGTATAACAGTATAATATGGGCCGTATTAAAAATTGGCGGGTAATTTTCCACCAATTTCCTTTTGTCTTGCTTTCTCACCCACAAATATTGTTTAACTTTTTATATCACATTCTTTTGAGCATTCTTAAATTTTTCATTTTAAATGTAAAATTTTGCATGTAAATGTGGAAAATTGTGTATGCCATTCAAGGTTTCCTCCTCAATAAACTCAGGAATTACATTCTGGATTTTTTTTATTATCTTGCTGCTTTTATTATCCGTTTGTAAATTTACTGACTCCACATTCTATTTCCATTTCATCAACCCTATCTATTATTCAAATTTTCAACCTTATTTAGCCTGGCCGGGTCAGTAATAACGAAATTCTTTCTTAAGAAGAAGAATCGATAAACAAATACTAGAAAATGGAATGAGGCTTTATTCAAGGCATTCCAAATAATATAATGCACAGGACACAGATAAAAAAACATTTGCAGCTGAAATATGACAAACCTTTCTTCTGGTTTTATCATTGAGTTAGCCTTGTAAAACAGAAGTTATTTAACTTGCTAGGACTGCTGTTACTTTAGCGGCATGTTTACAAAATAACTTTCTGACAGGTATTGAATGTAATCTGGATATAATATGGTATCCGAAACATATGCAACTATTTTTAGTGAAATATAAGAAACTATTATTTACAGCTGTCATGAGGAACGCATTAAGGAAATAAAATTTGTTTTGAGAAAAGTTAGTTTTAGAATTTAGTTTAACAGTAGTGTTCATGATACGGATCCATGATATGGTCAATACAATGTAATGAAATACAAAAACTTTTGACGGCTTTAGAAAATATTTTGACCCTCTGTACCTTGTATTTTTATACTGCAGGGGTACATTTTTGCAAGTATTTTATTTTATTTGGGACTGTGTTTGCTTTATATTCTGATAACAATTCGACATGCCAAAGAAGGAATATTCGGCCAACTTCATGAACCAGTGAAAAATGAATTTGATAACCAAATCATTATTTCTGAGACTCACCCGTGAAAAAATAATCACGGCTGAGGTGAGAAACGCCGTTTGTATCACCGCATAAGGTATTGTGCAGCGAAACTACAAAATCCAATTAGAGAAATAGTCATCAAACGATGAACATTTTTAGAGAACACGTTTTCCTTGTCTGTTTTTCTCAAATATCTATATGCTGCCATAATGAACTATCAGACAAAATGATAAAGAATGGCGTCGTTTACGATAATATTGTGATTGTGAAAAACCGTGCAAGGTTACCAGCACCACAATGGAATATGTGAGGTGACAATGACGTAAAAACATAATTATAATTTTATCATCGTTTTCTATGAAAAGCAATCATGTGCAAACTGGGTCGAGTGAAAATCGATTTATCTGATATCTAGAATAAAAAAATGATATTATCGGTTCTGCAGCAAATGCAAGCAGATCTACTTTTGTCGAAATAGACACTTTTGAACTGGAACGTGCTCCAAGTATCAAGTGTAAAATTTCGTGTCAAAACATATTTGAGCTGCTTTATCGATCAATTCTAATGCTGAGTAGGGAAACTTGAAACGCAGCGAGGAAAAGTTGATAAATTGCAACTTGTGCATACATAATAATAATATAAACCAGCTGCCAGCCCGACGTTTCTGTGTGGCCCATTATTATTCTCCAGGAAATCCCATTACAATAGGCAAGGATATAATTATGTTTTTCAGATTCATTAATCATACTGAAAAATCTAACATGAATAGAGTTGTCGACCGTCTTGTCTAGAGAAATTATATAATGCCATTATTCCAGCTGTAGTAACTATATACTAATCTACACTCACATGAACCATTCCAAAGCGTATTACATCAAGCATCATCATCCTTTGACTAGAAGCCAGCAACCTACAAGTCAATCTATAATCTGCAACGTGAGAATTTTCCGATGATTCAAAAAAGATAATAAAAAAACTGTTGGAAAGGCATACAATCAAGTCCCAGGTCAAGTCATGCAGGTTAACTGTCCCTATATAATTAATGCTACTTGTTTCACCAACATAAAAAATATTTTTTGTTAAAGTAAGCTAGCAGGGATGAATAAAAAATATAATTTAGCATTCCAGTCTCTAGAGTATCTTATCTCCCAATCATTTTCTTGGCTGCAGAAACCATGCATCGTAAAAACAGTAATTCTTGCTTTTTGACTGAAGTTCACCATTTGAAGTTCGCCCAATTCTCAAATAATGATTAATGATTATGAAATCAATTTTTTTATAAATTGTGGCGTATTATGCTATCATATTCCTAAACACCAATATTGCATTTCCGGCATTTAGTTTATACAATTTGATGGGTTTGCTTTCAACTCTTCTGGATGAACATTTCATGCAGCAAATACATTTTATATACACTACTCACTATAGTTTGCTTTAATTAATTGCAACTATTTCAAACAAATGTTTACCTTATAATTTTTTTTCATTGATATCCAACAAACTGCATCCACAAAATGGAAACGATCCTGTATTTCTTTCCTTCTAAACGTGATATGTCCGTATTTCAACGGGGTTATTCAAGAATTGGCTACCACTATTAAGAAGCGTACACACTGAACTCGTTAGTTCGCCCACTGAGCATTTTCCAAGATACCTTGATCAAAATAATGAAATCCAGGCATTATAATTTATTTACGGTGTTAAAATATGACAAGCGTTTAATCCGGAGCTTACCAGAATTGCATAAATGCAAATGGTGTCCAATACTAAAAAATCCAAGCCTTGAAAATTGTGGTTATGTGCCCATCGTTTTTTGTTTGTTTTCAGTAGTTTTCTTCCAAAGGATGGTCCGTGACGCACTGCCAAATAGCCGGAAATGTGGAATGGATTTCGACAAACTATACTCCAGTTGCGGCGTTGATGATAAACGAGCCAAAATAAAAGCTATTGCCACTTTAATCTCATATTGCTCTCAAAGCCATTATCAGTCGTTGGAAATACATCACAATGATTCGATCTACACTCACACAAACCAGTGCAGTGTACTGAAGTAGAGTCCTGAGCCTAGTAAAAACTGTTTCTGCATCCATAGAGAAATGAGCACATTCACGTTTACACTAATGGACACGAAGAACACTACGTAGACTAATGGGTTATGGAATATATTTAAACTAATGTTTCACATTGCTGGTGGCAGCACTGTCGAAACCTGCATTAAAATTTTTTGGTCTATATTTCCTGTATTTGGTATAACTTCAGAATCGAACAGGAATGGTTGGAAAGAACAAACAGGCTTAAACTCCATTTTCTGAACAACAGGTTTATAGATCAGCGATATCAGCAGTATCACAAGATTCTTGAGTAAGAAAGCACCAGTTCTTCAGCACGTTAATTTGTTACATAAACGGATGCATCTACAGCCTGAAAACCAATTTAGAAAACCTCATCGTGCCGATACTAAACATGAGAAGCATATCTGATATTTTGATATCATGCGCATGAATGCAAATTAATATACCAGAATTTTCAGATAAATTCAACGATTTGAAATAAAGGGATAATTAAACAAGTATAAAAATTTTATCTGATGAATAAAAATGGAGCTCCGTCTATATTTACCGGATGTTATTTTGAAAAATACAATAATTTTTGTTAATTATTCATTGATATTTGAGATGATGAATTGCATTTATTCAGGTACTTCGATTTTTACAAATAATTATATGTTTGAGATACATATTTTAATATTCCGCTCTGCAAAAGAATTAGTATTGATTTTTTTGTTAGCTGAGGTTTGCTGAACCATGGTTATTTACGCATGTTGAAGGAGTCAAGGACGTGGTTTTCCATGAAAATCTTTTATTGCAGTGTATTATAAACCTATTAGATCCAGTCCTTTTGTATCCTTCAAGCATGGTTGGATAGCTTGTCACATCCTTCAGGTTATACACTCATACTATATATTAGACACGATTGAATAGTTTTTTATCGTTGAGCACCCTCGCACATTTTTTCCTTCTGGTTTGTTGACCTTCTTTGATTGCATCCAGAAACTTTTGTTGAAAGCAGGTACAAATTTATGGTGATTCCTAACCTATCCTCCAGTTGATCCCAACGGGTAACTCCCAAGCTAGGTTCAGTCTAACAAGTTATTCATAAAATATATTAGATTATTCATCCTACCTTGTTTGCTTCCAAAGGTTATACATAATGTCAATTACATTTCCATGTTCTGTTCATCCCGCGTCAGTTTGACCTCCAACGGCAAATACCTCAGAGATTTCTTCAGATGGACTGGCTGGTTTTTATTAATGAGCTGTGTTGAGGTCTCTCTGAAATAAAATTATTACAAGAAGAAACATTATATCAACTTTACCATACTTTGCCGAAAATGAATATATTTATAGTTCTGAATTTCATAGCTAAATTAGTCCGGTTTTTGTCAATATTTTGCAAACAATAAACATCTTAACAAGTGCAAAATTTGTCAAATCAATGACAATCTCTTTAAATACATTATAGGCCATCTGTGAATGAGTTTTAAGCTGTCCTGTCCAATGCATAGAACTTGTAGGGAAAGCAGAAAAAGAAACTACGTTTCCATTTCCCCGACGGCACATTTTTCTTACTCTTACTTTGTAAGACTTGATATATCTGCA
>JAHZMV010003930.1:0-10176 GCA_027743765.1 Coecobrya sp. COE2 | reverse complement strand
ATGTGATGATTTCCATATTTCCAGAACACCGGCAGTTGGAAATAACTGCTCATAAACCACCAGATATCTCTTGGCTATGCTGCAGCACAACATGGATTTAAGCAACTTGCCCATCTGAAAAAATTGTCGATTCACGGCTACACGGTAATTTCCTTCTTTACAGAATTACAATGCAATCTCGGCAAAAATATCTTACCTACCTAACTTTCATAATATGGTTTTATTTCAGTTGGATGGGAAAATATGGAGTGACTTGCATGCGGAATAGCAGCTCAGGTACATACGTACATTCACAAAAATATTTCAATTCAAATTTGTCACATCGATGTCCAATTTCTTGTTATGCTTACATTTTTGTTTACAATTTTAGTAACTGTATCTTTCTTCAATCTGTCATCCAATCATCGCCTGCGACTTCTTTTATCGCCACTAACGCTCCAACCTGTACTATTTCGTGAATTTGGTTAAGAACTATCGTTAACGATAAAGGGGGGGATTTTCTTGTGGAATCAGTTTGCACACAATAGCAGGAATATTTATATTGGTAATAGTCATACTTCTTTGAATAATGGGTAGGTGGGTCAGGAATTTGTGAAAAGTTATTATTGCTAACGTACCACCATTAATACATACCAATGCTTACTGGGATATTTGGTGTTCTCTGAAAGAATATTTGTAAATGGTACTACCAAAATCGATACAATCCAAAATGGGAAATCTCAATTATTATTTTTTATTCTTTACTAAGGAAGTAAGGAAGAAGAAGATTCTTTATTCTCTTTTGATATTTATATATAAAAAAAGGTAGACTAGTAAACAAAATCAGCCAGTATACGCAAATAATGTAAATTTGTATCTATTTATGTAAATTTTAGATTGCATGTAGAATGTGCTACTCTTATAACTCGAGTTAGAATTCACTTTCCAAATTTTCATATAAAAATTCATGCTAAAAATATTTAAAGTGGCAAAAAAACGTCAAAAACCAGAAAAGAAAATATTTCAAAAGGAATAAATTTTTTTAAATTTATAATGTCTTGACGCCAAGGAATATGTTTCATTTTTGTTTATTCCATAGGATTATAAAGTAGAAGTGAATTTTGTAGTTTTACGTGTAATTAGTATAATTAGTCTTCGTTTTAAGCAATTTTGTTAACATATGAATGAAAAATTGAAAGGTAGCAACAGTATTAAATTTTATATCCCAATAATTGAATGAAATTATTATGAATGTTAAAATTTGTGCCATTTGAAATAGTAATTTTTGAATCGTACAATTATTACATTAGTTTAAATGAAAGTCGTATCCATTCCTTGTTACAAAAATTGCAATATAATCGTTCACAGATTCATTAATACTTCAGAACCCTAATTTAGAAACAAACTAATTTAGAACAAAGAAAAGCAGAAAATAAAGCAGCAGAATTCACAAAAATAATTTTTTAAACGCACTTAAATTACAATCTTGTCTAGTATCTGTTTGCAAGGGCGCATCTACAAAGTTCCATAGCAGCTGTTGGGTCCTTCCGAAATATTTCTTGGTATGTGGGCGACTCTTCTAAATTCCTGCTAAATCTGTGGGAGAAATAAAATATTAAAATCAAAATAATTATTTGTAGTTAGTGGCTGACAAATACGAAAGTTTAAAAACAAATACGCTCTTACCTTTGCAAAACGCTGACTGCTTTCTTTTTCATATCCTGATCTACTGGTACTAAGTTTCTTGCCAAGACAAAAAGCTGAACAGCAATATCCATATCAAACCAATCACTAAATTTCCTCATAAACAGGTTTCGAATAAATGTCTCTAGAGAACCGATATCATACTTATGAGCAGCATTAAAAAGCTCGAAAGCGATTACGCAATCCTGTTCAGCGGATATCGTTTCCTGGTAATATAAATATTTAAGTAGCGCCCGAACGCTATCCTCTGACATGTCCTCAATTTTCAAGACGTGTTCTTTCGACTCGCTCATATCACTTTGGAACATGGTCTCAAAAACGGAACTTTGTGCTGCCAGAAAAACTTTATGGGCCTTGACCTCAACATCATCACTGGTAATGATTGTAACGTCAGGTAAAATTTCTGACTCTAATATTTATTGATTCAATGGTGGATCCATTTCTAATGGAGGTTCAAAATATTCCATCCTTCCGTCCATAGAATCAGCGACTACAGTTATGGTGCAACTATACCGACATGATGATGCATTGGATTTCCAATCACTAAAGCTAGTCCAAGGAAAAGAAATGTTTGTTTCTATACAGTTTGAAAACTTTCCTCGGTTGATCTGCATTTCTAGAAAAAAATTGGAGCAATTTATATAAGTTTGATAGGGCTTCAAATAATTAATTTCTATTCATATATTTAAATCTTCTCACAAACCATGTGTTTGCAATGATGGATTTACTCCATGAAATCTCCCGACAAATGGTTCAAGTTTTATCTGAATTTTTGCACTGCCGTCACTTAACGCGTGTAATCCTTCCAAACAATTGCCTGGAAATAAACCTTGCAACTTCACATAGCCACCCTTTTCTTTTTCTTGTTTAGGAACAGCAACAATCAGGTCCAAATTCCAAACCCTGTTTAAGAACACGTTTTTTCAAAAAAATATTTCTGGATATTGATACATATGTGGAATATAAAAAGTAATTATTGTGTAAAATAATTTTTATAATAAATACTGCATTTCAGGGAATGATCCTTCCGGTTGGTTTCTCTGTCTCGAATATTTTACTAGTAATGTTTTGATGCATTCGGAACGCATGTACTCACTTTCCTCGTCACTATTTGACACTATCCATGGAGCAACGACTGCTGATATCATTCCACATCTTCGATACAAATCAGTACTATTGTTTGTAGCATTAGGATCTTTCTCACTGTTTCCTTGTGAAAAGTCGACCATCATTCGATTCGCGAGAAAAAACTTCATTATCATTTTTTTCAGTTATATTTGAACTGCTTAAAAATATTTTTCACATAAGTATACTAAAGAGAAGTCAGTAAATAGAGAAATACAGGCTGACTTGAAGTTTTATATGACTGAGCAGTGAACTAACAAATATTATTTTTTTGGAAATCTAATATTCCAATACAAATATTTTTTCTGTTTACCGTGTATTGACAATGGAGCAAGTTGTATTCACAGCTGAGAGAAATACAAACAAAACCGAACACATTGGCAGGTTTGTGCAGTGGGGAATGAAGCTGCTGCTGCTTTGGTGAGAATCCTTTGCGATTTTTTATGCTATTCATGAAGCCGGAACGGAATACCAACCAACAAGATGGAAGTATATATTCCTAAGAAATGTTTATTTCCACATTTCTTATATGATGTATGTATGTATGTTTGGATGACTGTCAAACCGATAACTTCAAAACCCAATATCTAATTTGCTCTAACTATCCACATACATTCAGTATGCACTAAGGATCTTAACTTGCCTGTTGAAATGTAGCAAAGTTGGTCAAATATCAACTTTAGTGACCTTGACGATTTCAAAATTTCAAAGTGTAGCATATTCATATGACACATGACTTATGATTCATTTTCGACAAATAACAACAACCAAATGGAATATTTTGAAAATTTCTAACGTTTTTTGAGAGAAAGAAAAATTTTCAAAAAAATGTTTTTTCATAGCTTCTAAGGCGAATACAATTTTGACACACTGATTTCTCCAAACAGTGACCCAGGGTAAATGACTACCAACAGAATAAATAAATTCATTTCTTGTCAAAGGTGACGATTTCGAAATATCAAAGTCTACCATATACATGTGACACATGCTTTAGGGTACTTTTATCTCAAATAAGATATCTCAAATTTTCTGCATCTGCACAAAGGTCATACCAAAGTCAAGTAGCCGGATTTTACTGGTCATACCAAATCTGTTATTTCAATGCAATGTAAATAAATGCAAGTCTGTAATGTAAGTAAATTGTATGTTTTTTAATATCACTTTAATCCTAAATTGCTTTAATTGCCTTATATGCCTACTTCATTTCTGCAAGCCAGTACCTTAATAATTTACTTACAGATAATCATAAGCAGGGAACAAAAAGTACGTATAAACTTCTGATGCTCGAGAAAGCAAATACTATATATAGCATTTCTGACTGAAAAGGTATGTACAGGACGTAGATTTCTAACTGAATGAATAAGTTAACATGCATATGTATGCTGATGGTTTATTGCGGCTTCATGTGAAGCAGACAAGAGGACAAAATCATGATATGGTTAGAATTTGGAGATTCTCTCAGCGACATACATTTCACATGACAAAAATATTCCTTGTTATGTTGGCATATCTCTAAACAAACAAGCATCTCTAATCTCTAAATATATCCAGCATTACTATTACTTGAAATTGGTAAATATCTGCTTTCTGTTTACTGTTTCCCACAAGAAATTTTTTTTTTCATAACAATCATATCTGTAATAGAATAAAATAAATTTTAAATTGTACTCCCTTTCCACTAACACTGATATACTAAAATAGCAGTCATTTACAACTTGGGAAATGACGCCAAGAAGAGACAATAGTGAATCTAAAGAAAAAAGCAAGTGTGGTTTATGTGGCAAAATATTGCGTAGCAAGATTAATCTGGAAGCTCACATCAGGTTACATACTGGTGAACGGCCCTTCAAATGTACTTCATGTACCAAATCCTACACTTCCCAGGGAGTTTTGCAACAGCATGAAAAAACACACATGGGTGATGCCGCAAAAACACATAAATGTGTTCATTGTTCCAAAACATTTTTGATTGCTTCCCAGCTCCAAAAGCATATCCTTACCCATACCGGAAAAAAGTCCTTCAAATGCGGAACCTGTGGAAAAAAATTCTTGTCGCGACATCATCTAAAGCAACATGAGAAAATCCACACTGGTGAAAGAAACCACCAATGTTTACAATGTGCAAGCAAATTTATAACAGGATCAAAATTACGCAGACACATGATAAAGCATGAAGGTGGACCACCCAGATATAAGTGCACTTTTTGCGGCAAAGTTTTCAGATACAGAGGAAGTTTGACAGAGCATGTGAGATTAATACACCCTCCTATGAATCATTCCACTGTCAGTTTTGATTGCATTTTTTGTGGAAAGAGTTTTCAACACAAAACCAAATTTGTTTGTTCATTTGTTAAGCCATACAAAAGAACGGCCTTACAATTGTGAGTTGTGCGATAAACCCTTTCCAACTTCGGCAAGGAAAGCCTTCCATATCCGGCAGGTTCACACTTGTGAAAGGGAATATAAATGTGAAGTATGTAATAAAATGTGCATGACCCGTGCAGAGTTGAGTGCCCATACCACTACTCACTATTCTGTCTATGCTCACAAGTGTGATTTTTGCACAAAACTGTTCAAAACCAAGCAGGTGAGAAATATTCACCACAAAAGAATGCATCCTGTAACGCAAGGGGAGAAATTGCGTTTTAAATGCAGTCAGTGCGACAAAGGATTTTTTCAAAAAACCGAACTGGAAGCTCACAGGATTGTTCATTCAAATTTGAGACCATTTAAATGCACAAAGTGTAGCTCAAAATATAGACATAAAAGTACTCTACGTAGCCATTTACGACGTGCACATAAAAGCCAATAAATGTATGAAAAATTAGTTTACTAAATTTAATTTTAAGAGTAAGAAATAAATGCATACAAAAACTAATGCTAAGTATTTTAGGGGTATAATATTTACGGTTACGCTTATTACATTTACATACATTTATTACAAGCCATAAATTTTCGGTTTACTGTTTCCTTTAAATTGAATTGATTTTCCTTCCTATCATTTCGTCTATAATTTATTGTAAATAAAGCAAAAACATAGTTATTTTTATTATTAAGCCTGTATCATTTTCGGGTCATCGTTCATCTCAAAATATTAAATTGTCGCCGGAAAATCACAAAAACAAAGAAAAGTGAGCGAAATAGTAAGCAAAAATGTGGTTTCTGTGGAAAAACATTTAGTAACAATTTCAAGCTTGAAGTTCACATCAGCCATCACACATTTCCTGATATTATTGTTATGGGCTGACTGGATTGTAGTGACGTGTGACACGAACTGGACGCGTTGGATGAACAATTTTGAAACAGCATCTACGGTAAAAAAATAATAAGCATGTATGTTACTTCGTTCATTCATTTTATTGTAAATGAAGCCGAAGATTTGATTCATTTTTATTGGAAATTGAATTTGGTTTACAGTTCAATTTGGGATATGTCGGGAGAAATGGACAATTACTCGTCGGCGTCGGTATAGATTGTGCATATATAGTAATATAGGATTGTAACTGGTTATTCTTGTTGCTGTTAAAATTTGTCTTTAAAATTGAAACATGTATAAACGCATAAATTATTGATTTTGATAACATTATTTTGTTCGCTAGATTCAAATAATTGAAAATCGGAAAAGAGGAAAAAGGCTTAAGATATAAACTCCCCTGAATTTACGAATAAGTGCTAATGGAATCTGAAATTAAAAAAATATATTCGTAAGTTCATATCATTGTTTCTGATTTGATGTTGAGATGTAAGGAAACTAGTAGCAATTGAAAAATGACACAGTGACTACCTAGACCACATTTGTTTCATTTCATTTATTCAAACTGTGATTCCAATAAAAATAATGCAGTTCCTATTTTATTGTTGTTCCAACCAATTAATTTTAACTGCTTATTGAATCAATGGTAAACAAATTGTATTATGTATTGCATATATACGATGTTTACTATTCACATGACAGTTACCATTTTGAATACTAGATTTTTTTAGGAAGTTTAGAAAATACATACGGAATAAAATGTTTTTGCCACAAGAATTTAATATTCAAATAATCTGAAACGAGAGTCCAGCATATATTAGCTAAAATGTGTGCTATGTAAACAATAATCTATTTGAAGGCAAAGTTTAACTTATTTTACATAAAGTACATAATCCGTTTACGTCTACTCTTAAGCTATTTTCTGAGAAAGCTACGGTCACACTCAAAGTACCTACTAAAACATACCTACTAGATAAAACGGTTTTTTCAGCAAAAAATAGAATAACGCATTGGGATCATAAATCTTGTACGTGAGCATGAAACGATTACATACCAGAAATAAATTCTTTTTACGTGACCAAGTACCCGGCGACTCCTATCTACTTTGACCCTCTTAAATTCCCACTTCAATACCTTCTGCAATGGGCTGTATATGTTTGATCTAACATTTTGGTGGAGTTTCATCATAAATGAATTATTTTGAGCCAACATAAAATCTCACGTCTCATTCGGTTGTTAACTCTTATTGTGTGTACGTGTCGCAGTTTTTCCTTTAACTATTTCACTTTATTGTCGCTTTGAAGAAATTCAGTAGCGGGCTTCGGAGTTTTTAGATATTTTCGGCAATACGTTTATCAATATTGAATAGGATATAAATAATGGATACTTAACATCACACCAGAATTATCATATGGACGTTGACGAAAACATTGTTGCGCTTTGAAATTAATTGGTAAAATGAAGTATTTTAATCATACTTATCATTACTTGTTTCCATTCTGGCTTATATAATAATGCTGTCAACATTTATTCTAGATTCTGTAGAGGACATTCGGATTTAAAATTATAACCATTTTAAGGCAACTACCAAACTGTGAAAATTAGTCGTAACTTGCAAAATGGCGCAAAGAAAGAAAGATAAATGCAACAGAAGCAACAAGTGTAATTTATGTGGCAAAATATTGAGCAGCAAATATAGTCTGGAAGTTCACATCAGGGTCCAAACAGATGAACGGCTCTATATATGTTCTACGTGTAACAATTCCTTCATATGCAAGGTGAGTTTGCAACGCCATCAAAAAAACCACATGGGGGATGCCGCAAAAACGCATAAATGTGGTCAATGCACAGGGAAATTTCTGAGTATTTCTGATCTTCAAAGGCATATCCTAATTCATTCTGGAAATAAGAACTTTCAATGTGGCAGCTGTGGAAAAAGCTTTTTGTCGCGAGATCATCTGAAGCAACATGAGAAAATTCACACGGGACAAAGAGACCACCAATGTGTAGAATGTGCAAGCAAATTTACAACAAGATCACATTTACGCAGGCATATGATAAAACATGAAGCCGGTCCACCCAGATACAAGTGCAATTTTTGTGACAAACTTTTCAGATTCAGATCAGGTTTGACAAGGCATGTAAATGTAATACATTCCTCCGGCGAACCGTTCCACTGTCAGTTTTGACTGTATATTTTGTGAAAAAAGTTTCAACATAAAGGCATCTTTATTTAGTCATTTTTTAACTCATACAAAAGAACGATCTTACAATTGTGAGTTGTGTGATAAACCATTTCCAAGTTCGACAATGAAATCCGAACATATTCGCGAGCATATATTTTCACGTTAAACATATTTTTCACAGCTAAACCAATTTATATTGTCTACCTAGTGGCATGCATGTTTTTGCATATGGGAACATTAACAAAATAAATAGTATTTCTAACAATTCGTAATTCTAAAGGATTTATCTGTATAAGTTATTACTGAAATCTGCCGTTAATCTGAATATTTGGATGTAGTGCATAATTATAACAATTTCTATAGCATTCCAGAAGGATTTTTTAGGAAATAATATCGATTCTATCGTTGTCTCCATAAAAAAGCAATAAACATAAATGTGTGAGCTGGTTGCATAGTGTAAATATAGGTGAGGGAACTGATGATGGCACCCAAAGTACCTACCAAAACTATATATCTACTAGATAAAAAGGCTTTTCAGCAAAGAATGGTATAACACAATAGGATTACTTATTTTCTGCGTGAGCATAAAACGATTTACATATTAAAAATATACTTCGTTTTACGTGACCAAGTCTCCACTGGTACCGGTCTGGTTTGAGTGGTTTAAATTCTCACTTCAAACTCATCTGGAAAATGCTACTCATAATATATCGAAAACCTTGGCGGATAGTCATCATAAATAAAGGATTTTGTGAAAGTGTAAAATCTTACCTCTCACTCTCTTGTTAACTCTCACTGGGTGTACATTACACGTTGTCTTCTTCGCACATTAGAATTATCCCTTTCAAGAAAAATAGTAGCTCGCTTCAGAGTTTTTGGATATTCTTGGGAAAACCATGGTCAATATTTAATAGGAAGTAAACAGTTATTACTTAAGTTTATACCTAAAGATACACATGGGGGCTGAAGTAGGCATTGTTGCGCTTCAAATACCATTGGATAAGACAAAGTGTTTACATTCAATTACCACTACTTGTTCCAATCCTAGCTTAAACAATTATATGGTCTATATTCCTTGTAGATTTTACAGAAGATAGTGGGATTTAAAATTATAATCCATTTCAGGCAACATCACCAAACCCTAAAAAATTTGTCATTTCTATCTTGCAAAATGGCGCAAAGAAACAAAGTTGAAATTAAAAGCACAAACAAGTGCAATTTATGTAATGTTCCGCATGTAAGAAACCATTCACTTACCTAGCCAGCTTGAAACGCCATGAAAAAACCCACCTTGGCAACGCCGCAAGAACACATAAATGTGTTCAATGTTCCAAGGCATTTTTTACTGCTTCGAAGCTTCGTAGGCATATACTTATTCATACTGGAAATAAGTCATTCGAATGTGACAACTGTGGCAAAAAGTTCTTCACGCGAGACCATCTGAAGGGACATGAGAAAATTCACACGGGGGAAAGAAACCACCAATGTTTGGAATGTCCAAGCAAATTTGTAACAGGATCACACTTACGCAGGCACATGATAAAGCACGAAGTGGGTCAACCCAGATACAAATGCAATTTTTGCGACAAAGTTTTCAGATTTGGAGGAAGTTTAACACTCCATGAGAAGTTAATGCACCCAACAAATCATTGTATTTTCAGATTTGACTGTATATTTTGTGGAAGAAGTAGCCGCACCAAAGCACACTTGTTTTCACATTTACTATACCACACTAAAGAACGGCCGTACAGTTGTGAATTGTGCTACGCCGAATTTTCCAATCATAACAGTAAAGCCACTCATATGCGGCGCTTTCACACGTTCGAAAGGGAATATAAGTGTGAAAAATGTGGCAAAATGTTTGTTACCAGGGCGGAATTGCATTATCATAATATTTCGCACTTATCAGTTTACGCTCACAAGTGTACT
>JAHZMV010003929.1:0-16588 GCA_027743765.1 Coecobrya sp. COE2 | reverse complement strand
GTGTATCTGTGTGTAAAATTTCATGCCTTAATAATAAACACAAAGCTAGAAAATCAACTTTGTTTCTGTTTCAGTTTATAAGACCCCACTAGGTATGTATGTATTTATTCTCAGTATTACCTGAAAAAGAAATTAAACAAACCGGTCGTAAGACGGTTTAATTTTAAAGTTACGTCAAAAAGTAGTTTTTAGCACTTTCGTTTCCATTTAAAAAAGTAAAACTCTTCTTTTGTAAAACATCTAGATTACTTGATTACGTCATTCAAAATTTTCTAATCTTTATCTACCAGAAGATACGAAAAACTACTAAATTGAGAAAATTTGTTTGAATTAAGCTTAACCAAACTTGATGCAATATTTTTAATTATACCTGCGTATGCCAATAAAAATCGCGTGCCTTCTAAAAACGTAACATGGCACTGACTTGGATACTGACATAATTTAAAAAAATAATTAATAGCCTATCTGCTGCCTATGTTTCCATTTAGATAATCACTATTAGATTTATTTTTTGTCTAAAAACTGTAATTTCAAAGGTTGCCTATTACCCGTTACGTTACTGTGAATGATAAGAATCAGTTAATTGACGTCCTTTTATATTTAAATTAACAACCAAGTTTAAATGAAAATAAAGTCGTTATTGAAGTCGGAGTACGAGGCATAATTCACATCATTTATGTAAGGATTTCAAAAACAACATATAGGCTCTGGAAATTATTTGGAAATATTTGCCATACACACCAAGATGTGAGAACTGATGAGTGAGCAATATTAAATATATAAAAGTTTTCGGGCTTAAATCATTTAACAGGTAGGTGGCTGGCTTGGATTTGATGTTCATACCATGGTTATGATTTTGAATTATACATTTGTGCTTATTAAAAATTTCCCAACTGAGGGTTTTGGCAAGAAGATATAAAAGTTATACACTAGAATATGTTCTGACATGGTATATTCATTCGCACCGCTAATTGGCAAGCAAAAATGTGTTGCTGTTTGCTTTTTGCCAGTCAACCAGGTTGTTTTATATACCATGTTACTTGCTTGGTACCTGTGTCGTTTCCAGCAGATCGAGAGTATGTTTGGTTGTAAGTCTGACAATTCTAGAGGTTAATTTAACTGTAGAGATTTTTGCATTGGTTAACTGATCAAAATTGTGTGGTTTTGCAGTATTAAAACTGAACAGTCAGAACAAATTTCTATTCTTCCGCCTGTACTGTATCAAGTAAGCCAAGAAACTATTACTCTTTCGGATTAAACAAACCTCAATTATCCATGGAAATAACATAATTTATTGTTACTACATTCACAGTATTGTGTCAAATTCAATAGGCCATCCGACACAGCAGACATAGACGAAATGTCGAGCGGATTAAACAGCGATGTTTTCTCAGTGTCCAGTTAATGTAAGTATTTCCATCTCATGCGAAGAAAAACGCGATAATTTGATGTGTGGGCAAATTGCCAAATGGATGAATGACACCTTTTAGGGAACTTCAGTCTAGAATTAAACGTCCACATAATTGTCTTCTATAATTATCTAGGCAAATGGAAAAATTCCAATGGAATCTTACCCCTGAATTGAACATTTTCTGAAAAGTTTTTGATGGCCCCGGAAATAGAACATGGTTGAATGATCTATTTAATTATATGCTGGACATGGTGCTTAAAAAATAATTTGGCAGTTAAAAACATCGTTAGTCGACGTACGGGTAAAACATCGTGAATCACATTGAAGACATGAAACCCACCATTTTAACATGAATAACGGATTCAGGACAATCCTAATATATTTATCAACTTCTACACGTGGATTTGATAACGCAAATAATTTAGATGGCTCAAAATGACGTACGGCCAGGCTTAAATTAAACTACTTTCCAAATCATTCTAGAATCCCAAGCAAAAGTATCGTTGCTAACTATATTATCGAAAAACTGTTTTATCAGAACCAATTTCTACTTCACCTACTACGGACAGGTAAAATCTAAATTAGTATTTTTGTAAAAATGATTTTAACTACCGGACTTGTTTCCGAGTTAGAGGGATCGTTTTCCCACTTGAATAAATACAACATAATTCCATTAGAGTTTCCGTATAGTGTTAACAGAGTCGTACGTAAACCCCAAACCCGCTATTTTGTCAGTAGCAACAACACCTTTCACAAAAGTCACTGGAAATACCATCTACTAATTTTGCTACATTTGAGATTCTTCGGTGCGTATCAGCAGCTATACCTTGAAAACAATCTTGTAGAAACAAGCGTAAATTGGTTTAAAATGCTAGCATTTCCACTTGTCGCTCTAACGGTGTATTCCCATCACAAACATCATGCCACATACACAGGAATCCTAAACCAACTTATAAGGTTTGAAGAAAAATACGTAAAGCCGTTTCCGGATGAAGGCAAATACTTAATGATAAATATATGGATTCTAAATTTTAATTAAAATATCAAATCTGATAATAATTTTATGTGCTCTAAACATGTTTAGTTGGTTACTGGTCCACTGATCGAAATAGTCGTTTGGAATATTTACTAATGACCAACGTCCGACAAAATTACTTCTTGTTCGGAGTAGCATTTGGACTCTCCTGCGGTCTGTCATTGAAACCTTGGAGTATTCTCCCTGCAATCTTTTACCAAAATCTGGCACAAATTTACATTCATGAAAAATACTATGGTTTACTAATAATTGTGAATATTGTGCAACTATTTTTGGTCACAGCATATCATTATATTTGTTGGAGACTATTTTCCAATTTTGCAACACTTGGCCTATCAGTTGTTGTAATGATGTGTACTTTTGTATTTAACACACACATTACAACTTGTCAGCAGAAAGTTTCAAAATTCGGAAATCAATTTTCCCATTTGATCCAAATGTACCGAGAAATCCAATTGACGACTACTATTTACAATAACGTTTTCAAAATCTACATTGCCCAAGTTAACATATTCATTCCTACTTATGGATTTATAATTAGTTCAAACATGGTTATATCTCATAATCAAGAATCTGGCATAGTCACAAATTTCATGTTTTTACACTCTATAATATTTGGTATCACTTGGTTGTTTCTATGCTTTCATTATGCAATGAAAATATTCTGCACGAGTTCTCATGTTTTAAATTCCTGGGCGGATGGTAAGGCTTTAAAGTTTTGTGACGTGGCTCTGGTTACAAGGCTCCAGAGGAATATGTTCAGAAGATACTGGAACAGTTTTCGTTCAATTCGGATATACATGTTTCCTACTAATTACTTTGAGAAAGAGACACCAATTACAATCTTTGACAACTGGATTTACATGACGGTAAATTTAGTGCAGATGGGAAAATAGAGCAATGTGAAGAAAGTTCGTCGGGTATTATATATTCAGTTTTGCACATATAAAAGGTAATCACATTCTTTTAATTTTTTTAACTATTTCTTATTTTTGTCAACTTCCATTGTAAAAAACCAGTCGATAATGTCGGCTTTGCCTTTGTGTATGTTTTAATTTTTCTATGATTTGATTAACGAAAAATGTTTCAGTCTACCTTTTATGCCAATCTATTGATTTCTCAGAAATTGTTTATAATGTCTGCATTTTGTAATAAAAGCCCACGGAAAATATACATACCGTTTTCTAACCAATGCTAAATATAAAACTGATTTCCAAAGTTTGAAACCGGGTGAATACTGGTGACGAAAAATTCACCACACTTAAAATGCGTGACATAAGACCAGGTCATTTTTGACTAAGAAATTGAAGCTTATATGTAAATAGCTATGTCATTTAAGGTAGGTTCGTAAAATCCCAGGAATTAAGGTAACAATATTTACCTGTGAACAATACTAAATAATTTAACGTTTTCTTGGGAAACTGATTTGACAGTTGAGGTATTTAATTTGTATTAACACCGACTTGGCAATTGTAAAATAAAAAAGTTTTTAGTTACAACCGTAGAATGTGGATGGTTTACTCCCGGCATGGAAGACATGCTAGGATAGAATCCGGAAAAAAATTTGACAGATTTTCTCCGCCTTAATTTTTTTTGCATATCGTGGAGAAAATTATGAATTTTAATGCACAATCACTTTCATAATAATCTCAGGAGGGGAAAGAGTGTCTCCGATAGAAACAAAAATTATATCCGAGAGAAAATATTTTCTCCGCGAGAGAATATTGTCTATGAAGGAAAACATTATCTTTGAGAGTAAATATTGACTTCTAGATACAATATTTTTTCCGATAAGTATATATTGTCTCCGATAAAAAATGATGTGATCGAGAGAAAATGTTGTTTACTAGAGAGAATATTGTCTCTGGGTAAAAATAATATCTCCAAGAGAGAATGCTAACTTTGAAAGAGAATGTTTTCTGCAAGAAAAAAATCCAGTTTGAGTTAGAGAATTGTAGGTATAAAAATCGTTGCTAAACGGTAAGGCTGTAAAAGCGTTATGCCAAACTAAAACATTCATTAAGACATTACACTTGTCCTTTTTAAATCTTTTTTATTCATGTTATAAAAACGCTACAGATAAGTATCAGGAGCAGCAGTAATAGCACAGTGGTTAACGATACTACCGATGCTGTACTGGTCTGGGGTTCGAATCCAGGTGTGCTGTGCAAAAATAAAATAGTTTGTCGGCTTAAACGGAAAAATGTACCTCTTTGGTGAAAAGCCCAGGACGGGTTCCTAAGTTGTAAAAACAAACAAAGACATGTAACATTGGCAAAAATTATCTAGTTTTGTCACTGTATTGAAAAACACTCCAGATATAGGAATGTGAAATAATATTATACTAGAAAGTAACGAGATTTAATTTACAAAAAAAGGGAATGTTTTGCTCGGAGAAAATTTCTCGCACTTTCCATATCAGACCGAAATAGTGACGAGTTGATAATTTTTTCAAAAAATAATTCATTAGATTGTAAAGTTTTTAATATTCGATAAACTTTATACCTTTTCTAATAATCTTTTTAATAAACTTAAATTTCGGTAATTACAGTAAGTAAAATTAAGAAAATTCAATTCCTTTGATGAAGTTCGAAGAAGCCTGAAATGATAAAAATATACTACAAATTTAATGTATTTTTGCTTATATACAATGTATAATTTCTTCGGCTTATGATGTTTTAATTTGTTTGTTCAAAATTTAATTTTCTACTATATTGAGCAATACGAAAATTTGACCTATTTTTTTCTGGCGGAGTAACAGCGTAAAACAGTTAGGTAGTGCTTTCGCAATAACCCGTCTGCTCTCGTAACCTATTTTGTAATTTCTTTGCTTGAATAACCAATTTAATTGGTAAAAACAATATAAAACAACAAAAAACATTTTAAAACCCATAAATAAAATATTAAATTGCGATTTAAATTCCAAATCAATTTCCTAATTTTATAACTAAGTTGTAACTAAGCTAATTACGTCCACGTCAAGATTAATTCCTGAGCAGATACTATATTTTACGCACGTATACTTTGTGACAGTCGCAAAACTGATTGTTTGCTAAAGACTATTCACATATCAAACACTATGGATCTATATTCATCCGAATTCCTAAGATTTTACAATAAGGTTTTCAAGAAACATCAGCACATTTCACCGTGCATTATTGAGTGGGACAAAGAAGCTGAGTGTGTCCAAGTAAATCCTAACACCAGCGCTAGAATGAAAAGGTTTATATGGTATTTCAACGTATTTATAGTAACAGGACTGATAACTTTAATTTCCAGTCTGGACGTGATTATACACCGCAAAATAGACGACATAAAATTTATAATGGTAGTTTTTGCATTTGGTTACATTCCTGCAACGTTGTTTTGTACCGGTCCTTCATTCTATCTAGCTCGCAATGCGGAAGCTCTTGTTGGCGCCATCAATAATCTGAACGGATTCCGTCTTAAACTAGGTATGTAGTACGAAATTATTTCAGTAATTTATGAGTTTACAGCATCTTTAACTACACGAGGTTTATTTTTAGAAAATGTAACGTCGGTTCATGGAAAGCCTTCCGGGAGGCTTAAGTTTTGCAGCCCAAAATTCTGGAAAATATTATTTATTCTGCTTAAGTTATATTCCGTGTTGGCAGTTTTTACTCCAATCGCTGCAGTTCCTGGAATGATATTTTTTGAGATGGATCCTTTCTTCTATACTATCAACAAAATTTTGTTACCTGGTCAGCTATGCTTTACAAGCTCACTCAAACGATGGTGTCATCTCAGTTTATTAATTGTCTGCATCATTTTGCGCACTTTGGGTTTTACAATTTGTGTGTTTGAAATTAGTCGTTTCTATCCTCTAATAGTTTCCGTTTATTTTCACATTCTGGAGATTCAAACGTCTTGTTTGAAACAATTGTACACCCTTCGTCCATCCAATCTAAACCAGCATTTCAGATTCTTTAAATGGTATAATAATTTCTTTGCTATAAATGAAGCCTTGATTGCAATATTGTCTTCGTTAGTGGCTATAATAGTTGCCGACGGATTTCTTCTTACTGTAAGTTTTAACGTGTCAAGTATTAGAATGTACTACCGCTTGCCTATTTATATTTACTGGATTGCCCCAACTGTGGCTTCAGCTTGTGCAATTTTCTCGTTTGTCATGTTTGGAATTGCTTCCAGTATTCATGTGAAAACAGAAGAAATTATTTGTGAGGTAAAAAGAAATTTTGGTTCTATGCGCGGTTCTAAATCAAATTCATTGGGAAATTTACCATGGACAGTGGATGGAAGAATTTTGCAAAGAAAGTGTGAATTATTGCGCCCTAGCGTGGTATGTTGTGGAAGTTTCTTCAAGTTAAAACGGAATGCTCAGTTGGATTTCTTTTTTCAAGTATTTCTTAGCACTGTTGATGTCCTTCTACTACCACTTTGGTAATGATTACAATTCGGTTTAAGTCATTATCATACATTAAAACTAGCCAGTATTAATAAGCTTCAATTAAATTGAAACTTTTAATTTAAAGAAATTCCAAACTTGCGGAGTACTTTTAGTAGATGGTATTGCGTACGTTTGATGATTGGTAACTGTTGATTACAAAGCCCCAACTGGACTAACACCTTAGTCGTACTAGCAAAGGTGGAAGCACTTGATATTACCAGCAGTAGTTATTTAGATTTTGTAGACTACCCTTAATGAAATGTTGAATAGTTCAAAAGTATTTTTATTTGTACGTGCAGTTTTTAAGTGGAGTTCCTACCAATTGTTAAAGAAATATTTCATATTAATTAATCTTAATCGATATTCTATAGATCAAACTGATAAATATAAGATATTGGTTGAATATGTATACATTAAATGGTAATAAATATGTCTATCCTATAAAGTATGGATTTAATTAATTACAAATTCTAATTTTTATTCTAATTTTCTAGAATAAATAATGTCTAGGTTTAGGTTTGTATCATGAACTCTGTATTTGTCATGACAATTATAATTATCAGAATGAACATAGTCATGTTGCATTATTTGTTTTATTGTCGTGTAACTTTTGAAAAAGCAAATGCGAACCTGCCGTGAATACCTTATATGCCGTCAAGCTCTTAAATATACTGTTGACGAATCTGTAAAGACAGAGTGTGAATCATGCACTGTGAACACTGGAACATTAAACTATATGAACTTTTTTTAAATAATATGACACATGCTCACTAAATAGACTATCTAAAGTTGGTCATAGTGATAAATAACTGAATAAAGATAACACCCGCATACACTAAATAACGGAACGAAATATTTAGTTGATTCATCCTCATCGGTCCCAGTGAATACTTAAAAAGCACAGTATCTCACTGGGCTTACGTTTTGGTAAATACCTAAACAATCAAGACTTTTCCACTGGCTGAATTACCGGTAATCTGGACAAGATACTGCTGAGTTTTAAATTATTCTTTTTTCAGTACATCAAGCAGATGAACACTGGTTACTACCACATTGTACACGATAGCAACATGGTTCAACCAACGAATGGAAAAAGCATCACAGCGCCGCCAAAAAATTTAACTGATCAACAAAGACCAATGATAACAAGAAGTCAAAGAAGTGACAACGGTGGAAATAACGCCTGCAAACATGGCCTTGATAACCTAGATTCCAGTCTGACAAGCCCTCCGGTCAATAAGACGAAAGAGCATGACACACTTGAAGAAAAAATCACACAGATACTTCAAAATCGGATGGACATGGCCGACAAACTAGAAGAAATCAAATCCATGCACACAAAAATTGAGTCAATTTCAAATGACGTAGCTAAGAACACCAATGAAATCTCAATCAAATTAAAGAAAAGTTGGAAACAGCGGCTCCGTTTTAACAAAAATTCTCATAAATGCTCGACTTGTACTATATGATTTTCTAAACTCGACTGAATTGCTTGCAAAGTTCATGTGAAGTACAATGTTTCAAGAATTCAAAGTAATCTACTTTTGACATACATAAGTTTGGCATAAATTCATCAAATGAATAATTTTATTTACAAGCATGGGTATTCAAATAAACACGAAACACTTTTAAATGGAAACTGAATTGAATTAATGGATAGTAATTAAATAGTAATAAGATTATTTGCGACTTAATTAGCTGTACGAATAATTATAAATATATTACACGTAGCAGTAGCGTAGGGTTTTTCTAAAACTAATTTCTCCGTAAAATTATATATTGTAGCTAAATTATATTACGATAGTTTAACTAGCCTATTTTATGGATGCCACATTTAAATTCCTCCGAGAAAGATGAAACTTTAGGTCTCGTTGTCGGAAGGAATCCTAACGACTCCCAAGAGGAGAAAGGGAATGGTGATCCCCCGCCTCGAGATTGTCAACGCGAGCTAAATACAATTTAAAATTTTCACCTTAAATTAGCTCGTAGTTCAGCAGGTGACGGGAGGTTGGATGAGGTTAGAGGTGGAAACGGTGACTAGTCAGCAGCACTGATGATTTGAAACTGACGAGATAGCCAAAAGGAAGCCCACAAATTTTCTCGAAAAACGAACTAGAGCGAAACCCAAAACAATTACTTATCTAAATGCCACTATCAATTTTGAGTGAAGCTTGTTAACTTTTTCAAATTATGAAGACTGACCACCACTAAAAGATACACAATTCTACGCCAAGAAGATGGGATGCTCCAGAAATTTTACTGCCCAAAGTTTCCTAAAGTCAGAAAGAAACATTATCATTTTGAGCCCGTCTATTCCTGGCAGACTTGAAAATTTTGCTTAAATTTTAAATTATATTACGCTTACTAGTTTAATTATCCTACAAGACACGATGCACACAGACTCAGTGGCCAAGTCGATGGAAAAGATCCGGGTAGCGAATGTATAACCACCTAAAATCAGGCAAAGGAAACACAATTAGTGGTTTCGATACGCCTGTCATGGCCTTCCATTGTTAAACATTAATCTTTTTAGTACTAGAAATAATTGGTTACCTTAAATAGAGTTTGAGAAACACAAGCCGCTCCACCAGGCTAGAGCCTGGAAATTCGAGAGCGTTCAGGAGGTGGATAAAATGCCACCTAAATATACAGAAACAAATTAAAATTTGTAATCTTTTATAAACTCGTAACCACCATTAATTGCACCTTATTTTATGGAATTTAATTTATATTTCTGGGATTGTTGCTTACCGCTGGAAAGGATTTGGTCTCACAACCCACTAATTTTGATACGTACACATAAATCACTGGCCATACGCAAAAATTACCGTAAAGTTCCCGACAGTTCCCAGAATCGCCGAAAATTACAGTTTTGTTTCACTTACAAGAAAGATCCTGGAGGAATTCGGTTCCGGTTATCTTCAAGGACAAAATGCAACTAACCTCGTTGATAAGATGTCAGGCCTTATTTAGTTGGCATGTGGGCCTGTCTGCAGCGCCTCTCTTTCTTTCGTAATGTTAGTAGATGCATGGGTGGTGGAAGAGAATGCAATCTCTCAACAATCCAACCACGAGGCTCTTGCTTAAAATGTATATTATTCAATTCAGGGAACAAAAGATGTTCACATGTGGCAACTTGGTGACCGTAAAGTGTGCGGTACAGAGGGTCAGGCGCGATAATAAAATCGAACGCGCGGGCGTGGTGTGGGTGCGCGTCAACAGGTACCGACACGCAATTTTCTGTGGTTGTTTACTACACTTCAAAGTTTTAATATGCAAAGTTTCCAATGTTTTATTTTAAAAATGCCCAAGATATTGAACGTAGAAGGGGAGGTGTTGGTTGAACACTTTTCCGAACAGGGACTCTCCAAATTGGCCATCGTAAAACAGTTAAAACTGAAAGAATTTCACGTTTTGAAATCAGGAGTCAATAATGTGATCCATTATAATGGAGCAGGAAGGCAAGGAAGGTCTCAAGGACTTGATCCACCCAAGCGGAAGTACCTTATTCAAAACGCACCCCAGATGTCATTCGGAAGGTTCGGCAGATGGCGATCAAGGAAAGCCGTCTGCCCCAGAATCAAATGGTCAAAAGGCTTAGAGTATCACCTGAAACCATTGTGACAGCTATTGGTGAAAACCTGAACATGGAAAAACGTAGGAGACGGAAACTACACTTCCTGAAGCCATCGCACATTGCTAACCGGAAGTGTAATGCTCCAGAGCTGTATGAATAGAATCTGGCTGGCGATAAGTGGGAGTATGCTGGCTCACTAGATAAGGCTTAAGTCAGAGTTGACTACTGCAAAATAGCGGAAGTTGTTCGACGTTTAATGGGGTCAAACGGTGCCCACAAACTTGGTCTGCGGGGTTTCGTGAACAGTTGATGGTCATTGGAGCTCTATCCGGCCGCGGATTTATACCGCTTATGGAAGTACCGCCAAACGTGAAGATTAATGCGGACAGATATGTGGAGGATGTTTGGAAGCCATTTGTCATGAAAGATATTCCAAGGCTCTACCCTGGGGAGGAGTCCAACGTCTTCCTACACCAAGACGCGGCGTCCTCTATTACTGCAAAGAAACCTATGTGCTATGCACAAGAAGTAAAGGAAAATGATGGACCAACATTTATTTCTAACTCGTAGATTCCCATAGAATCTAATGGCACAAGTCCCTTGGTTTTCTTCGGCTTTGCATTTTTGAAACAAGCAGATCGGTAGAGGCGGGCGGACACATTGGATGGTCTCTGGAAAATCTGGCAAGTCGAGTGGAACAAAATTCCCCGCACCCTGTTCGGAAAAGTGTTTCAATCCTGGAAAAAGCGGTGCAGGGTTGTAGTTCAGAATCTAGGCTACCACATCGAAAACACTTATCATTCAAATGTCTTCCTACACCAAGACGCGGTGTCCTCTAATACTGCAAAGAAACCTCTGTGCTATGTACAAGAAGTAAAGAAAAATGATGGACCAAGACTTATTTCTAACTCGGAGATTCCCGTAGAATCTACTGGCACAAGTCCTTTGGTTTTCTTCGGCTTTGCATTTTTGAAAAAAGAAGATTGGTAGAGGCGGGCGGACACATTGGATGGTTACTGGAAAATCTGGCAAGTCGAGTGAAACAAAATTCCCCGCACCCTGGCCGGAAAAGTGTTTCAATCCGGGAAAAAACGGTGCAGGGTTGTAGTTCAGAATCTAGGCTACAACATCGAAAACGCTTATCATTAAAAAACAATTTGTATTTAGGAAAAAAATCGTTGAATAAATCGGTTTTATTATCGCGCCTGACTCTCTGTAGCTATCACATTTCTAAAAATGAATAACCTACCGGACTTGAAATATAAACTTGATAGCATTAACATTAAATGTGCTGTTGGCGTTACTATTAAATATCTAAATCTTTACTCCTGTAGTTTCCTATTTTTTATTTAAACTTTGGTATCAATCCTAAGAATTAGTATTTCATATGCTTACATAGGAGGCGATTTTTTATTATTCTGAAATCAGAAAAACCGATAAAATGAAATTTATACTAGCATTATTTTGCTTGTACATTGTAAGCGACAAGACATTAGTCCCTTTGAGCATCTTTCTGTGCCTGAGGTATCTTGACATTGAATTGTTTACATCAATTATGGGCCCAATTTTAGCAAATCCGTACTTGGATTTACATCTTGGAACGTTTTGGATCTATCTCCCGTATAATTGTTTATTATTATTACACAGATCTATTGCTAATTTAATCTAGCTTACCTATTTTCTCCTTAAAAACCGTCAACATCCATTTACATCTCAACAATAAATCAGGTTTTATTAAACTCTAAACCCCTTCATTCTAGCTAATTATCGAATATCCCCAAAATGATTAAACGTTGAGGGTGACTTAAATCACATGCCCCACCATTCGCCAATTCAAGTGGTCTTCATTTAAAATTAATGACTGAATAAAATACTCTTCAAATACGAACTAGTTTCCCCATTTTTAGGCGACAAAATTGATTTCTTCCTTTTCATAAATTCATTTTCTAAATGCTCCATTAGCATCCAAATATGATATGTTTATAAATAATTAATAATAGACAGCATACTTTGCTTCAATGTTCAAATTTTTCCGGTTTGGCTGCAGGATATATCTTGCATACATTTACAGTATGGGCTGATTCTATCAAGATTTTTGAAAATATATGTATCAAATAATTGTTTTTCATGAAACCGGTGGCTACAATCTACAAAGTGATAATGATCTAATAACAAATTCATATCTGGTTCCACAATGTTGTACAGCAGTCAATTAATTCTCATTCTCCATCACCACATTAAATTGTATAATTACTAACTTTTACGAAAAAAATCCATTCGATATAGAGCAAACTAAAGCGTCCTAACAACAAGTATATCTCAACATGTAATTTTAACATCTGCAAAGGATTTTATCACGTAAGACGTCACAGTACAATAATAGGATATGTGAACTTCTGAAGCAAATATTATGTAATATTGAATCGTAGTTTTTGCAGTCTTTAATGGTGATGTTGTATTTTTGTACTGATAAGTTAGCAAATATGACGGCTGCATTATGTTTATATACTCTACTTAAATCTACAATTGATATTAGTGATCGTGGACTATCTTATTTTCCAATAGCTGAACTTTCGGAAAACAAAGTTTACTCTACATTACACAACAACTAATCAAATTGCTTGTTTCAAAGTCGAGTAAATCCGATCAAAAGAATGAAAATCAAAAATGAGGTATTTGTTAGCTTACCTGGGCACATAGACGAAACCATAAAATTGTTATTGCAATTACATAAGTTATAATATGTACAGTCAAATGATTCCATCATAATTTTTGGATATGAAAAATATTTTTTTTGAGTCGGAGGTAACCATCTTCTGGATAATATACTCATTAATAAAAGGGCCTTCCATTTCTTCATTAAGAGTAAAGTTTACTTTCTTTTATATAATAATCTCTGTGGAATATGCAGCTTGCAATCTATGTATAAATACAAAATTATCTGATAGCCCCATTTGACAAGAAACAGTCTAAATTTTGTAATAAAGCTTTGATCAGGCTTTGACAATTAGTCCAACGACATAACCCGCGTACTTTGTGGTACAGGGATAATTATATTTAAAGGTCCGTCGAGGTTTGGATGTTTAGCTAGATCCAAAAGAATATTAAGACAAATGAAAGTGAATCTACTTATTGGATTCACCATTTTTTAAATATTTTTATCCTATATTAAGGCTATTAAATTAAAGAATCGCTTTTTGAATTTTAAATTGTTGCAAAGATATTATTTCCTGTTAAAATACATTCAAATGTTTGCAGACTTTTGTACGCTTTAAAAGTGCATGACGAACTTTACTAATTATTTCATATAATTTCTAGATTAACATTCCTGCATAAATGACCAATACTGAATGAATTTCTTTTTCAAGTGAAGAACCGAAAAAATTACTGCATTGCTTTCCTATGTCCTTCGCGTGTTTACTATTTATCGACTTGTTCAAATGAAATTCGCTTATGTAAATAATATCCGGAAATATTTATACTAACAATAAGAACCTTCAAGATTTTGTAATAAACCATAACAGGTGTAATAAAATGTAAATCCAGAAAATCATATACACTTTCAGGTATATCGATCATTTCCCATACGAATTTGTGTCAGACAGTGGTTACTTAAAGTACTATATTCAAAGTACAGGAATTTTACTCCTACAAACTATTTTTAAACTGTAATTTAAGTAATTATACTTATAATCATCCCCTTTATAACCTGAATTGTTATATTTGTCAGAGGTAACTACGCAAATATGTAAAGTTTCAACACAAAGTTTTGTCTCAATTTCTTAAACTAAATTATCAATTTGACACAAAAGTGGAATATACTTGCATTCAAATATTTTGGAGTACATGACTTGTTGTTTCATTTGCTTTGGTTTTAGTGATCAGACCTTTAGCTTCTGCGGAGTATTCGGACGTGTAATCTATACAGCAAGTGAAAATAATTTGAAAGCAAAAATGAAAATATAATAATTTTCGTAATGAAGCTTTTATTAGGTTTTGCTATGAGTCACACGCCGTCTGATCCATATTGTGGGGCATCCTAGTTTTTTATATTCATAGGTAAATCGGTGGGTAGCTATTTCGTCAGAAACAATGGGGTGGATCCTAAATTCAAAAAGCCAAAAATCCAAACGTCCAAACATCCAAGGATCCAAAAATCCAAAATGCCACAAATCCAAAGTCCAAAATCCAAATATTATATCATGTCATGTCAATCGTCACGTACTGCTTCAGGAAGCGAATGCTTCCAGTCCGGCTCCCTTTTTTGTAGCAGGTTATTTCCAGTTCCTCTCAATTTTAACCCTTTCTGCTCCATACCTCGGTATACAGAAGTCCACCTCATGACTGGAAATAATTTACTACAAAAAAGGGAGCCGGACTGCAAGCATTCGCTTCCTGAAGCAGTATTCCTGAAGCTTCCTGAAACTATAAATTTGTTTGTGGTTAACTATAGTATTTTCGTCTGGTATATTTCCTCATGTTCTTAATCGTATTTGGTAAACAAATGTTTATCTGCTAATAATGTTACATTAAGACTTGCTTCAGTTTTACGACAATAAAAGTTTATTTAATTATTTCTCGATTTATTTATAATGTTAGGTGATGTCACTCGGGAACGATAATTTCGACACACTGAATGAATTATTCTTGAAAACTTGAACACTTTATCATATTTAAAAGCAGTTCACTGCAAAACCTTTGATTAAAAAATGTCAGCATTTTCTACACGGATTCGCATATTTGTACTAATCTATGAGGTCGCCATAAATTAAAATGCCCAATGAAAGCTACATAATTTTAACAAATATTACTTTTGGAATAATAAGATCAGAAAGAACCATTTACTCAAAATAATTCAAAATAATTTTTATTGGTATCGGCAATTGTACAAGTACTTGAGTACTCCTAAAAGCTTTAAACCTGGTTATCTTAATTAGTAATTTCAAATTTTAATTTTCCAGTAAAGGGGCTATGAATCTAACTCCTTCCATAAATACTTTTGGTAGTGAGGTTTCGAAATGTACGTTATTGAAAAAATTTAATTTATCAGTAGTAGCAAACAAATAGATTTCCTTATCCAAAAAAATTCTTTCTGATTTAGCTATGAAGTAAAGTGCTCTGAGAAAACCGACGCATTACAGTTTGTACAAATAAATAATAAAAGTTCAATTCGTGAAACACGGATGGAAAGAAATCAAACCTATATCTCTTACTTTCATTGTTTCAGTCTAGCTTACTACGTAGTCTCTGATAAAGTTTAAAGATAATATCAGTTTCTTGTATATTTTTTCAGTTTTTATCATATTATATCATTTTTTCATTGTTCGGAGACTTTGTGTAATTTGTTTTCAAAAAATAGTTTACATATAATAAATATTGATTGTTAGTAATACTAACGTTTAATATATAAACGTTTGCTCGAGTTTAGCGACAGTATTGGTACAATATTTCCTTACTTAGTTTATTTGTTAGATAGATTTGATTTGGTAATGGATAATAAAAAATTATATTCCTTACAAACGGAGCAATAAAGATAGGTTAATCAATAAATATTTTTATACATATAATAATACAGAGCTTACGAAGGAGAAGTTGCTAATTGTAAAACTTAATTGAGTGGTATTAGAAACTCGTTCTTCGCTGCGAAGGAAATATAAAATTAGAATAATTTATCTTAAAATGTTAAAAAATTTGTTTCTAGTATAGCAAGTTTCCTCATTTGATTAACTTTTGTAATAAGCTGAGAAAACAAAAGGGCAAGCATTTGTGAACTACCTATTTGAATGGTCATCATTTTCCATCTCACCTTAGTTTCTGTGAGAACGGACGTACAGTAAATAATATCCAGCGTATAAACTGTGCCAAATGTTAGTAATATCTCCATACAAAAACTTATTTGTTTCTATATTCCATCTAATTAAAACAGTTTTGATGGTAACATGGTGATAGTGAATTGCAATCACAATTTTGCAATGATATGGTTCCGTCATTTTTTTAAATGCACTAATCGGAAATGCATCTACTTTGAACCTTCATGTTCATAATTTTTTAGTCGGACATTACTTCTATTTCCATTACTTGAACTTATTAAATATCGTGTTTTAAAATAAAATGTAATATAGCAACTTTATGTCA
>JAHZMV010003928.1:0-18058 GCA_027743765.1 Coecobrya sp. COE2 | reverse complement strand
GTTTTACGCACATGTCGTTTTTGTTGTTACGGGATAGTACGATTACAAAGGGGAGCACGTAATTATTTGTTGTCACGTCATACTTCCACAAAAAGTGAACCCATCATAGAAACATATCAGTAAAACATTCCAGTCTGTGTCATTCTATTCGACATACACCATAGGTACAACCAATAGAGTCGGAAACAATTTTTTAACCAAAACTGCGTAACATGTTTATGAATGAAAGTGTGTACAACAGATAATGTAGAATTAAAGAGTATACGGTGTAGTGTAAAATCGGTTATCAGGCATGGAAAACACGCCAGGGTGTACAGATAGCATCCGTAGAAACATTACGGCGCCGGAGGAAGATATCTTTCTAAATAAAATAATCAGTTTTCCCTCGGATTAGTTACCTTACCACTTTTCTGCAAAATTGTTTAAACGGTTCCTTGATGGATAATCTTGCATTTTCTGCAAGAGATAATTTTAGTCTTTTCCCTGATGGACCACGTTTGACCCTTTTCCGGTAACGGTAATTTTAGACATTTTCCTGAGAGATGTTTTTTTTGGCCTCATGGGTATTATATACTAAAATAATCAATTAGTTCTAGATTATATATTATCACTTTTTCTGCAAAATATATTCCGGTTTCTCTCCGGGAGAGAGGCTAACTTTCTAAAGTTATGTTAAGAAATAAAAGATCAATCTCTTGACACAAACCGTTCATTTATGCATTTATTATTACTAAATGATATTTTTGTAGGACAGTTAATAAAGAGAATATTATTGCAACAGGAATATTGCTTTGATTCGACATACATGTTATACATGTGGCTTGGGGTTATATTTATTAAACAATAATACCCATTTGCACAATCCAGAACATTTAACCAAATTCATTGAATACAGTGTTTAGTTTCATTTGTTCTTTGTCAGGACTATCCCTCTTTGCAGCAGAAGGAACCAGGTAATCAGTGATTTGTTTACTTACCCCACGGTTTGCGTTTCCAGCTTCGTTGAATAATTTTTCGAGATTCCCTGTACTCTGCAAGCCACTAAAAGTTTGCATGAGTCAAATCATCATTGCATCAGTGATAAGCTACAGATTTGTTCACAATAGGATTCCTTTTCTTTCGGTCTTCAGGGTGAATCCCTTACTTGATATATGTAAATCGGCTTACTGTAAAGCTACTGAATTCCTGGACATTTAAGTGATTTGTGAAGATTCCGCTCGCGTTTTGTGCAAAATCAATGTGCAACTTTTGTATTTCTGGCTGGTATAATCATTTCAGAGAGGATAAATTTTAACTTTTTCCCATGGCAGATAGAAACTAGTCAGCTAGATTTACATTCTTATTAAATTGATTTGATGACTAAGTATTTCCTTTGTTCAAACTTTCTTACTCCGGGTTTCCTTCCTTCCGATTCTATTTCTTGAAGCATTGTTGACCAGTTTTTTTCACGCTCTGGTCACAATTCCCATGATTCGGTCTTTCCGGTCACCGAATATGGCAACTTCGTCAATTGTAGCAGTGACAATTAGTTTGCTTCCATTTATCGTTTAAGTAATTGGATTCGCGTTTATTTTGAAAGTGGAACTATTGACAAACTACATTGCCTCCACTTTGCTTTAAGCTTCCTAGTGGTCACTATCAACTGTGGTTTCCAGTTCATCTCCCGACTCACGTTCATTTTTATTTCTCTCCAAAAAGAAATCTTGTAAATGCTTAGAAAATATTATATAGCTTCCCGAAAAAAATTGTCTTGATATACAAAATAAAAATGTAGAGATTTGTTCTCAAAATATGACACCATGTGTACTGCAGTAGTGGAATATGAAAACCAAATTGCTTCAATTCACCGAAAATAATTTCTGTTAGTGTACAGCAGATTAATGACACCGAGTTTGAGTAGAATACCTTATGCAGAACCGGCCAGCCGTTAATACTAGCCAAGTATATCCGATGTAAAAAGTTTGTTAAAACAGGTTTGAAAATAAATTAATGAATCCAGGAAGTTGCAAGATCGGAGACAATTTTACCCGTAGAAATTGTTTCACTTACTTATGATCTGAGTGGTGGCTAACGGCACATTCCATCACATACGTTATGGTGCTGCCTCCCAAAAAGCTAGAACTAGAATTTATCGGCAAAACTTCCGACAATATACACACTAAAATGTTTTGTTTTAAAACATCTGCAATTTTGTTATGGGTTCTGAATTGTGATTGGTGTTGATTTTAAAACTCGTGAGAAATAATGTATAATGTTCGTATAAATTATTTACAATTACCTACATTGGAAATATTCATCTTATATTGACTTTATGTCTCATGTTATTTATTTATTTCAATCGGATGTTTATAGAAATCATTTCGTTAACTTAATCAATAAATACTTACATTTAAACACTGTATACTTACTTTTTAGTTAGAAATCAAAACGTTTCTTGGTGTTCATGCATAATTTCATCTTATACAAACCGCATGCATATTAAAAAATTAGTCAATATTTGAAATAATGTGGATCATTTGTTTGTTTTTGCCTGTTTGATAATAAGGCGACATTCGTGAGAATGAGCTTTTCTTCTAAAACAATAACCGATGTTTGAACAATTGGATTTTTCTGGAACATTCGAGTGTACACCGTAATCAGGAAAGTAGTATTTGTTTCACCTACAGATTAAGAAAAGCAGTAAATTTAGAGCATCTTATCTTCATAGTTGCCTTCGTAACTGTACCTTAGTATTTATCTACCTTTTACGGGAAATCACTACCGGCGATACTGTTCTTTTCCATTATGCAAATGTCCACCGAAGTGAAGCCATATCGGTCTTCCACCGATGTGTATTCCATCAGTAGTTCATTTTCAAATTTAAAAAGCATTAGTTGATCGTCAGTCGTACGATAAACGTGTAGACCGCATTTAAGAAAGGTGTCAAACTTTAACTCTTCAGGTTTTTTCATTAACTCGACATTGCTTTTGAAGCTGAATTCACTACATTATCGGTAATCTTTCAACGGTTTTGGGATGAACCGCGATGAGTTATATTGCTATAACTGAGGTTATGATTCTTTTATTGGATCGGATTAATTTTTTTAACTGACGTGAATCGTGAACTGCAGGCTCAATCAACAACTGTCACCGCAGTAGCAAAAATATGTATTATTAAATTAAATTATCCAAATGTATCTAATATCTGTTGGAAGTAATCTATTCTTGTAGAGTCACAATGCATTTGTGGCATATTCGGCTCTTAGATTCTATAAATAAGAAATACTGTTTTGTTATTGTATCTTACTCTCTCAGCACTACGTGGATTTTATTTGTGTTACAAGTTTGTAGTTATAATACTTGATTAAACTATTGAGGAAATTTATTTTTTAAATCTTGATTCATTTATATATTGTTGAGAAATAAAAGATCAATCTCTTCTTTCCGTTTTTCTTCTGAACCGTTTCTTTATACATTTAGTGTTACTGATATGTTGATGTATGATATTTTTTGTGGACCTTTTTCCAGTAAAGAAAACTTTAGACTTTTTCCCTGGGAAATAATTGTTGTTCTCTACTGTAGACTCTCCCATTTTATGCCAAGTATAATCTCGTTTTTTTCCAAGAGAGGGGCTAACTTTAAGGAAAAAGATTAACTTTTATGCACGGAGTAAATCCTAGGCACATAATTCTAGATCTAAATATGCATTATCATAATAAAATGTTAGATTTTTCCAAAATGAAAATAAAATGTTTTAACATTGTAAACAAGTCAAACATTGTTTCTAAGAGAAATATGTGAGACTTTTTATACTGAAGTAATCAAGTATAGTTTTCTTTTTGAAGAAATTATTGGAAATTCTATTTATGTTGGAATGAAAGTGCCTTAATTTGTCCGGATAAAAATACTCATGAAAAGAGTTCTTTAGAATTTCAATTCTTTTCTCAATATTAGTCATTCAGCTGCCTTGAAATGAAATCAAATTTTGATGACACAATATATATTCTATTTATATAGAAAATATCAACATTTGCTTATTATTATTTCTATAGCAAGGAACTTTATGGCTAACGTGTGTACTTCTGTCGCAAACTACATCCTTCGGAACAGTGTTTACGAAGTGAAGAATGTAATGCGGTAACATAAAAAAAGTATCCTTAATTCACCGAAAATATTTACCGGCAGTGTGCAGCAGATCAATGAAACATTTTAGTAGACTCCGAAAGTGCAGGAAAATAATACATTTCGGCCAAATAGATCTAATTCAGAACATTTGATACAAAACAGATTCGCAAATTTATTAATGAATATTATAAGAAACAAAGGTCGACGAAATTTTATATTTAACCTGGCGAAAATTTGTTACATTTTCCATGCCATGGTGTCATACTCTGTTCGAGATTCTATTAACTACGTGTTTGTGCTGCCACCCCCGGACACTGAAGTGTGCATTTATCGGCAAAAAATTACCAGAATCAAAAATTAGTACACAACTATATATTAAAAACCATGTAGTATTTTCATATTGTTTCTGAGTAGTGTCATTTGCTGGAGATTTTGGGACTTTATCATGTTTATATAAAATGATAGATTTTTCCCCAGTTACCTTTGTTAAAAATATACATCATACATATATGTTTTCTTTGTTTCTTATTTATTCAATGGGATATTTAACAAATTATTTCTTTTTAATTAAACACTAACTGCTTAATAATGTCTTTAACAAACTCAAAATTTCTGCATACTTATTTAGTTATAGAAAAAGAACCGAATATAAAAAGATGATTGTATAACGTACAAACGCCGATACAAAGCCATGCAATAAATAAAATTCAAGCACTATTTAGAATTTGGCGATGCATTTGTTATTGCCAGTTTGGTAAGCAGATTATATTCCTGCCATAACGCCTCCGTTTTATAATAATACGCAATTTCAGGACAGTTCAATTTCCCTGGAATATTTGATTGCAATCCAAAATCGGTGAACTTGCATCCTAATATTACTTGTTTCACCTACAAGTTGAGAAAAATTGTAATTGCGAAATAACTTCATAATTGCCTTGATATCTGCACATTAATTTTATCTACCTTTTCGGGAAAGCACTACCGGCAATGCTGTTTCGGGCCATCAAACACATATCTACCGAGGTGAAGCCAAATCTGGCTTCCACTGTAGTATATTCAGTCAATAGTTCATTGTCGGCTTTGAAGAACATAAGCCGATCATCAGTCGTAGGATACACACTAAGACCACATTTAAACAGGATGTCAAATTTCAGCTCCACCGCTTTCTTCATTAATTCCATTTTACTTTTGACGCTGAATGCAATAGGAATAGCAGCCGGGTAGTACAAGTAACAGTAAACGGGGGTCTAAATATATACAAGTGGAATCATTTAAATCATTCATTAACCATTCTAATCCGTTACTGTTATTTTTAAATAGTGCCAATATAAAGACTTACATCGGCTAACGTCAATCCATGGGATATACCATGGGCCACAAGGAACGCTGGACCATAGTGGTCGGGTGCTCCGGCCTCATCACAGTGAGGGGTGAGGGACGAGAGCGAATGCATTAAGCTCACAATATCTAAGGAATTAATAACGAAATGAATGTTTGCAAATAAGAACTACAATCATATTGTATGTTACCAAATTATTGGTACCTACCTCCTATATTGGATATAGGAGGGATATCAGGGATATATTTACATGAATATAAAACATAAAGTAAGCAAATGGGACACTTCCATCTTCAGTCCAGTCTTGAGGTTTCATATTGAATGTTTACTTTGAACATAAGTCGACGTTGCCTTCATTTCCTACAATGTCGAATGCACTTATCTGAAATGTTTATCAAAATATCGTTTCAGTTATTATTTTCTTTGCCAATCATGAAATTTTTTAGCAAAAACTCACCATCAGCATGAACTGATACAAACTCTTAGAAGAACTTGGATCTTTTGTAGCTCGCAGCATTGGCATGAAAATATTCTTAAAGATTTCCCCTAAATTGCTATCCTTTCCTTCCAAGCTAAATCAAGAAAGCAAATATATCTTAAATACTTGTACACAATATATCTTGTCATTAAAGAAAATAATATCCTTACAATCTGGGTTGTTCTGAAGTTTCCACCAAATTTTCTTTGAGAATAGTTCATTTTTAATGATCCAATCCACAAGGTTTGATATTTCATCATTGCTTTGTCCGTAAACAGATACTCCTCATTCAATCATTTCAAAAGGACCCACTGCTTGGACTGCTTCAAATTTACTACGGGTTGTTTTAAAACAGTCAAAAAATCAGCACATGTACTTCCGGCGTCCTTCTCTATCTAAAACGAACCATACTATCGAAATTGAAATTTAAATGGACAAATCATCTACGAATATAATAAATTTATCCACATCATCAATCTTAGCATATCGTTCTGTCTCAACTTTTAAACAAATCACTGCAAAATTTGTTGTTTATGAATTACCCCAGTCATGTCATTTCCATGGGTCAAGATTATTCTCTTGTAGTTAACCTTGGAGAATGGTCCATCCAACAGCTTTTTCATTTCATTATGCAGCTCCACTGGATTTTCTGCTTCAACATAAACGTTAATTCCTGGCTTCGGAATTTTAGAGTCAAGAGGTTCATTGATTTCTTGAACCTATAAATATATAATTATATATCACCCATAATCAGTTTTGTATTTCACGATTGAAAAAAGATTCAATGCCATTAATATAAAGACACTAACTTCAATTGATACGTCAGCAATTTTTTCCCGCCTTTTTTCGATATCAAAGATACCGGAATACACTTGTCTTTGCAGTATTCTGTTATTGTCTTAGACGTTTCCACTTCAATTAAAGAAGGACTTGAGGATGGACCATTCGATGAAAACAACCCACCCATATTGATGGACAATAAGCCAAAGTAGTAAAGGTCAAAGGTCCCGCAATCCTATAACAAAACGAAAAAAATGTTTTTCTGAGTAGTACAATGTGGAAATATTTATAATATTTCTGCAAAAAAAAACTACTTTAGAAGTTACACAATTATTTTATTTTCCGCAGTACCAAATTAAGTTTGTTGTTTCACCGGTATGTATAGTTTCCAACACAAATTAAAAGAGTTATTTTTCATCGTTCACAAACAAAAACCCCAATATGACAGGCTTTATAAACGATACGTTAAACCCAACAACTATGTCGCTTTTCGTTAAAACTATTTGATGTAACCTCTCAAAACTACATTCCACATTGAACGTTTTTATCAGTATCTACACTGACAACAAATTAAATTATATAACTCCCACAATTTCTAAAAGACAATAATCTAATACTATCGCACCGACCGAACAAACAATCATAAGATAAACCTTGCACAAAGTCTCTCTATTAACCTTAGTGTTTGAACTACTCCAACGTACGCTTCACCCACAGGATTTTACCCAAGTATAATATCTCGAGTCATAAATTTTTATCACCAAAATAATATCCTATTTCTCTCTACAGGTTTATACAAAACATATTTCTTCCTTGACGCAAATTGTTTTTACGCACACTGACTGTAATCCACAATATATATTAAAGATTCTGCTCAGTCAAAAATGAATACTTTCAAAAATTGTTCGATTAAAGATTCAAAATTCAAAAGCATACTAAATCCTACCACAGTAAATTTGCCTGTTAAGGTGATACTCGAAACCAAAATTATAATCACACCAATCGAATCAGTGTCCCGTTATAAAATCTATCTGAAAACACTCACAATCCCAACCCCTGAAAGAGTACACCCGGACATTCGTGTTCCCGAATTCAGCAAAATATAACCCGGCTCAATAAACCCAAAAAATACTTTTTCCGTCAGAAAAAAAATTACTCTACTCAGAAAAGAACCCACTGAAAACCGATTGAAATCGCTTCACCTATTTGAAACACAACGTACTAAAGCTGGTACTCCAAAAAATATCGCCACCCAAAGGAGTAGTCCGAAATGAACCTCCCAAAATTATATTGAAGCTCAACCCACGCTAAAGTTTCCACAGAACTATAAGTCCTCCCAAATGGTTTATCCCGACCCAAAAATCACTTCTGCAAATCCCTCCACCTCAATCTGGCTCCTCAAACAATTTATTAATATTCCGCCGTTAAACTATTCCCCCAAACTATCCACCCAGAAAAAAATTCAAAACCTTGCTTTCCAAACTTAACTCATTGAAGATTAGATAACGCCTCCCAGCCCCAAGGAGTTCATTAACTAATTCCAATCCTTTATTTCCAACCCAACAATGATCCCTTCAAACACCTTCTCTATACAAATTCTCCCGAACGTAATATTCTACCTAGCGAATTCGTCCTCCTTCCCAACTCCTCCCCAAATGTTGCCCCACCACCCCCAAACACTTATTTCTCAAACCATTTTTTTGTACCACCAGACCCGTTAATCTTCCTCCAATCCGAATTCAACCCCATAAGTTATAATAATACTATTCCCATTAAAGTTGTCCACCAGAAAGTAAACCGGTGAGTACCACCCTTAAGAGCTGGGTACCTCTCGCAGCAGGTGGGTACCACTCTCAGCAGCTGGGTGCCACTCTGAGCAGCTGGGTACCATTCGCAGCAGTTGCGTAGCACTTCCAGCTGCTCAGTACCACCGGCAAAAAACGTTTACCACTTGCAGCTGCCGTTGCCAATTTTTGGAATTCTGCACACTTTAAAACTTTGAAATCGACGAAGGCACCATGGTTGACGTTTGACCGCTTTGGCTGAAATGCAAGGACATTTAGTCTGTTGACCCAGGGAAATTTTGTAATGTTTGAAGATGAACGGTTAATATTTTCAGGTTATTGCTCAGAAAGGTTCACAGACAAACGGACAGCGTATTACTTCCCGTACCCCCAATTCCTGTTTTCATAATGTGCCTAGGTCAGTTAATAAATTCGTCTTTAAGATTTTTTATGAAGTTACACGGTTGCTTATCAGTATACCAACAACAATTATAAACCACTATCGTTTTCCCAGAACTGTAACGATTTCTCCTTCAAATTTATATCTTAACCGTCACACGAAATATTTTGTTTGTTGTGATAATAGTGACACTGCAAGAAAATCACTCAAGTAGCCATATTTTACTTGCTGAGAAAAGATTCAAACGTGGAGGGACATAGTTTAGATTTTTCATTAGCTGTGAGATGATGTTCAAGTTTGAGTTTCTGTTGATGCAGCAAAAGTTTATATGAACATTTTGGATGTATCAGCATTAAAATTAATGTTGTGGCTTTCGTTGACAGTCGGACAAATAAACTAAAACAAACGCATTCCTACATAAATCAAATTTTCTGCATCACAATACATGATAAAACAAGTGTTTTAAATAAAAATGTTTGACGTCTTTATAATTTATTTCCACGCAATTATTCCAATTATACAATATTCACTACATATTACTTGACACATTTACTGCATGAAAGCTATCCCATTACTTCTTAAATTCTCTCTTGCTTTATACTTTGTTCCAGCAATTTCCACAGCCTTGCAATTTGACTTCCCGTTTTTGTTTCCTACTCCACCTAATACCTTCCTCATCTCTGCAAAATATATCATATACGGTTTGGATCGGGCGCTTCTTAATTTTTTGCTTGTTGGTTCAAACAGGATGATATGTATTTAAAAAAATATTTTTCCTTTTGACATTTCGGCATTCTCTTCCAAGCCCAGCCACAATCGACAGCATTTTCGATTGGGTTCCATTCAAAAACTTTCTGCATGTCAGCGCAATAGAGTAAGAAGTTGGTTGATTGAGTTTTTTCAGGAAACAAAATTGGTTTGTTTTATTGTTTTGGGGTTGTTTTTTGTGGAACATAGACGGGTGTATTTTTGGTTGAGAGAGTTATGTGGATAAATTTTTTGAGGGGTGGAAGTTATTGGGTAGAATTGTTTTGGGGTTATGTTCTTGGGGATTAATTTTTTTGAGTTGTAGTTTTAGTGGGCTGAATCTGGGAAGACGTTGGATAAGGAGTAATTTTTGTCAGGGTCAAAACTTGTTTGAGATAATTTGTTTTAGGGTTTGTGTTTTTGGGAAAAATATACGGGAGTGTTGTTCGGTTTAATTAGTTTTGTGATAGTTTTTTGTGGGACTGAACTTATTGGAAGATTTCTTTGGGGTGGTTTTCTAGTGGATTAATTATTTTTTGGGTTGAAGTTTTAATTATCTTAATTTGGAAAGACGTTTGGTGAGATACACTTTATTCAGTATCAAAATTGGTTTGGGTTTAACTGTTTTGGGGTTGAAGTTTTTCGGGAACAAAACGGGTTTTTTTCGGTTCATTAAATTTGGGGACTGAGTTTATTTTGGGTTCTATTTTGTGGAAATTAAATTTCTTTCGTTGATTTCTTGGGTTGTGAGTGTTTTAGAAATAAATTCATTAGGGGGATTACATTGTTTGGTGGCTATAAGTTTTGGGTTGGATTTGATTCTGTGGGGATTAATTGTCTTGGAACTGATTTTCTCTGGTTTCAATTGTTTGACAATTAATTTTTTGGGGGAGTTAATTTTTAGCGACAAAATGTTCGAGGGTTTTCGAGAGTTCCATTTCTTCTGAACTAATTTGTTTCGTTAAGGTTTTTGAGGGATTAAATTTCGCAACGGCTGAATTTTTTGGGGTTTTATATTCTTGTCGGTTAATTTTTTGGGTGGACATTTTACTGGGCTTAATTTGGGGAGAAGTTTGGTGAGACATATTTTTTTCAGCGTTACAATTGGTTTGTGCTTAATTGTCTTGCGGTTGGGTTTTTTGGGAACAATACACGGGTTAATTTGTTGATTTAAACTGTTTTGAGGATGTAATTTGGTTTGGGGTCTGAATTATCATGTATAATATATTATGGAGATATTTCAATTTGTTTGTATCTATCCACCATTTTAAGTTGCTTGCAGTCATTTCCAGCTGCATGAGTTCAGATCAGACACCTGAAACTTTGCTCCGAGTATGTAGTCATGGGATGCTACTAAAATAACACTAAATTACACCAAAATCCAGTAATAAAGTGTTCAGTGTGCGGTCATGTGAAATAGTCTTTACGTTCACTATTTCCACACATGTACATTCTTTTTGCCAAATAATGACAATATGTCAAACAAAAAACTCCAAACCAAAAGCAGCTGTTCCAAACGCGTGTGTCTTTCAGGTGACTTTTGTGTTCAACATCACCTGCATGATGTCAGCATTGACTGCGAGATTTGTGATTGGGTGCTTTTAAACGGTAGTTGTTAATTTTAACTGTGTTGTTTGTTTGATTCATTTCAGCTTAAAATCATGAATAAACCAACATGTGGCCTGTGTGGGGTAAAAATTAAATCTGGAAGAGTGCGCAAGATGTGTGAAGAGTACTTGTGGCTAAGATGGAGAAAATATTGTCGGAGGAAAGGAGTTTCATACAGTAAAAGTGACATTTTACATGATAAATGTAAAAGTAGGATGTGGAAATATACCCACAAGGACCCTGTTGACACCCGAAAAACACATCTTTCCAGGAAAATTGAAGACAATCTGAGGCGCAGGACAGCAATCTTTCACGAGCTACTGGCGATTGCTGCAACGAGAAAAGAAAATAAGTTTGACGAAGCACCAATGATTATTTTGGAGAAAGTAGCGCCTGCAACATTCGGTCTTGGTTGCCGTCGCACACAAATGTAAACAAACTAAACTAGTAAAATATTATCGGGGTAACAGTTGATTTTACTGGTGCATTTATGAATAATATAAATATCTGTTTCTTCAGGCGTCAGAAGGCGTCTCCGGACGTTGATTATGCGTGTGATGGCAACGGGCCTAACGAAGATACTAACAGCTCACTAGTCGAATGTACCGGGGATACAGCTCAGGGATATGGCTTAAAAAAAGTTGTGACTGAGATCGATTCTGAACTGAGTCTGGAGGACGCAAAAGACGGGGATGAAGCTGGATCAAATCTGCCAGGATCGGTAGATATAATGCAAGTGGAAGCTAACCGTCAGGATATTGAAAACAGAGGTGAGAAAGGGCCTAATCCTGACAGCATTCACGATGGATTCGAACCTGGTTCAGAGTTGGAGACCGAAGAGAATGGAAGTGTTAATTCGTTGGACTTAATTGAAACAGATAAAAGTGGCAATATGGTAGTGGGAGTAAATGGAACTGAGGATTCAACCCGGGAGAAAATATGTTTGGACCAACTTGAGAAACAATATGGGTCAGGAATTGACCTGACACAGGACACGACTGAAATGACCGCGGCTCAAACGGAAAAAGAAAGGCAGAAAGTGGTAGCATACTTACAAAATGATCCCGGAAGTTTCGACGGAGAGCAGCATGCAAGTAAGCAGGGAGACAAATCGAGGGACCTTATGAATTTACAAGGAATTAGTTTGGATTTCCAGGGATCTGAGAATTTAGTACAGCATGAAATTCCGTTGGTTGAAAGTGAAAGTGTGGGCTTGCACGGAATGATAGATGTGGCAGAGCAGAGTAAAAATGGCTGCAGTGTGTTGAACGGACAAGAATCCAATTTGAATTTTGACGGGACCGGAAATGATTTGGACCACATAATAGATGAAAATATTGTTGGGATCGATTATGAAGCAAGTCACGAGCTGGGAAGTAACCTTGCGGCAGGACAGACAGAAACGGATTCGGTGGAAAATGAGAAACGAAAAGTGCGGATGGGTATAATTGAAATGAAAGATGAAATCGTGCAGGAAATACGTTCGGAAGAAAATCAGGTTGATAAGAACCCAAAAGGACTGCAAAACTGTTCAGAGGGGATTCACAAAGTCACTTTCATGAGCACCGACTTGCAATGTGGAACTAAAGCGAGTGGATTCGATTTAGATCGATCTGAGAAAGGAGGGAAGCTTATGAATTTGATTGAATCTGAAGATAATATGGATAATTTAACGAGTTTGAAGGAAAATGAGAATGGAAAAACGAATAGGGGATCGAAATATGGAGTCCAAAAAGTGTATGGAATGAATCTGAAGGAGACTGGCAGTATTGCACACGGAATCAATCTAAGTGAAACAGACGTTCAGATGCCGTACGTTTCGGATGTCTTGGAAGCAGCACTGGAAAAAAGTGATCAAGGAACATGTGTAGTTCATTCAAGTGCAGCAATAGAAAGACGTTTCTCAGCACAGTTCCCTCCTGAAGAGTTACCCTCGGTAAATGCTGATCTATCTGCTGTTACTGACCTTCCAACGAATAAAGGATTTAACCATGAAATTTATGAGAGAGTATCTGAAGATGAGGAGTGGGACGCGAATGACAAAGATGAAGGTAAACTTCCAACGGAAAACGATTTCAGCAAACGTAAAATATCTAACGCTGTTATCGAATCACGTACTAATATTCAACGTCCGGAAGTAGAAATTAGTCTTGCCTGTGAAGAGGCTCCGCCTGGAAAAAGTTTTCTAAACGTCGTTCCAAGTTGCGGTGAAAAACGAAATTTAAGAATCAGGAACCCTGTCATCACAAGAGGGAAAGACAAGAGAAAGTGTAATGTTGATGTCGTGGAGAAACAAAAACTGAAGTTTGAAAACAAAAGACCGGGGAAAGGGCAATCAGTTGGAAGAAATACATTCAATTCCCAGATACACCACGTAAAGATTTGTGCAAAGGGAAATGTTCCTAGGAGTTGTGAATTCTCACATACTACGCCCCTCAAAGGGTTATACGAGCCCGAAAAAATTCAGTTTGAAACTGGATTGAATTACAGAAGTTGTTCAACAAATCAACGGAAGATATCCTCGACACACGATCTCCATCGGCTTTCAGTTAGAGAAATTTGTGCACAATACGAGATAGACGAGAAGGACTGCCGCTCAGGGGATTTCCTTGCGAACAAGATTATTAACAACCATCGTCGCATTGTGAATATGCAGTTTGAAAATGTACAGCTCCTTGCCAAATATCGAAAAAATCGACAGGAACTTGCTAAAAAATGGAAGGATAAAGTTGCTGAAATTGTAAGGAATACTGACAAAAGCCTTGCTGAATCAAAAAAGAAAAGGAAGTGTCCTGAACAAATTAAGAAAACGATTGGTGGAATAACGGATATTTCCAAAATTCCGTTACTCTCCACTTCCAAAAATTGGTGACGAGCCGCCATTTAAAGTGGGGTGTCTTAATGCTTTATTGGTAAAGAAAAGTCATTAATATCTTTGTAGTTTGATAAAAGTAATATTCACATTTTTGTCTCAATTCAAGTTATAACTTTTAAAAACTGGTATTAAATATTGTAAATAAAAGGGTCAGAAAAAAATTTAATTCTTGAGATAGCTAAATATTATTTAACAATAAAGATCTTGCTGTAGCAAATTTTACAAGTCTTGTTCGTAATATATATACACTTTCAAAAGCAGCACAGTGAAGAAATGAAAATACCCACTCTTAAAACAAAACCGTTATATGTTTGGAACAATTCGATCTAAGTTTCTGTTATTATCATTGTATGAATTTATTGGAGGACTATAAGGTACACATTTCTGAACAGCAAATAAAGATGACTTGAACATTACTACCTTCCACACCATTTGTAACTGAATAGCAAGCACTGCTTTATTTACATATATATTTATTACATCCATGATGTTCGAACAATATGTTTGAAAATTTACGATTCTCAACAACTGACACCCGCATTGTTTTAACAATTGTCAGACAAATAATCCATAACAAATTCGAAAAGCTCTAGACCTACAATCTATTAAATTGACCCATGTCATTAAATTCGATGCTTGTAAATTATAGACTTATCACTTGTACTAGACGTCTAATTTATGTAACTTAAACCATAGTAATTTTAACTTATACAGATATTTATACAAAATTAATGTCTACATGTGTAATTTATTAGACCTCTAACAAAGATAAGCGTACGTGGAAATTCTTACAAATGTCCCTGCGAGGCAATTTTCAAAATTTCCCTGCTGGCCAAAAATATCCATAGTGTTTTTTCAAAACATGCCTATGTTTTCTCAAAAATCCATATTTTCCTTCAATGTATGAACCAAATGAATAGAATGGTCCTTCGTAGTATTTGGAAAAAAACGACATTGTCAAGTTGCATTTTTAAAACTGGTGTGAATAGTCGTATGTGTTGGATAGTAGAATTTTATTGTTTACACAATTGTAGCGTTCTATCCATTGTCATAAATTATTATCCCAACTCCAAGCAAACTAAAACTATGCTTTCTTAAATAAATTAAATATTCAGCATTCCAATAAATGGTAAAGCACGCATATTGACGCGAAAAATTTATTTTCAGAGAATTATTAAAATTATACAAGAATCGCTCGAATTTACTTGAAACATTTATTATATGACAGCTTTCACCTTACATCTTAAATTTCTCTCTGGCTTGAATGAATTTTTGACGGTACTCTTCCTTTTTTCTTGGTTCCAGCATCTTCCACTGCATTGCAATTTGACTAGCGTTTTTGCTTCCAGCTCCACCTAACTCCTTCTGCATCTCTGAGAAATATATCATGTACGGGTTGGGTGGGCGTTTCTTGATTTTCGCTGGTTGGTTCAAACAGGATGCATTGTACTTTGAAAAATACTTTTCCTTTTGAGATGCCGACATTGTCTTCCAAGCGCGACCACAATCAACCGCATTTTCGATTGGGTTCCATCCAAACACTTTCTGCATGTCAGCACAGTAGAGTATAAAGGCGTTAGAAGGGTGCCTTGCTTCTCTTTTCTGACGGGGGAGTTGACTCACTGACTTGGCCTGCTGTCGTTTGAGAGCAGTCTTCTTATCCGTCGGTAGAACCTTCCATAAATCTTTGCAGTCCTTCAGAATTGTTGTAGCTTTGTCACCGCGCCGGCGTTCCGACAATTTGCTTTGATAGTAGAGCAGGAAGGTGCCTGGTGGGCGGAACTTTCCCCGTTTTTTAGCTTTCTTCACATTCACGCTGGGCATTTTGGCGTAATAATCTTGTTGGAATCGTAGGAGCTTACTGGTACCGCCTGGAGCATTTAACTGACTTGTGAAATAAAATTTTAGAGTTGCATTCAAGAAAATAAATGGGATGCTTTTATTATAAAAAAATATTTATTTTTTATTGCCATCAGTTTCCAAGTGAATAAATTTTTTTTCCGGTTGGAACGTCGAATGGATAGTGTATAGAAAAATTCATGTCACCACAAGTAGGATGATGGTACTACACCAGGCGTGTAAATTCTTACATAATTATCCAACATTACCGGGTTTTGGATAAAGTAAAGTTGGGTTTATTTCATGATAAAAAAATTATTCTCCAACCGATTTTAAATTACCTTGCAACTCATCTCATCTTGACAGGTATTTCTATACCAGCTGATAAGGTGTAATTTTTTACACTACTGTTTTGTGAGAATTTCCACCCCCGCAACAGTAATAAAGTTTGGCTGTCTTTTTTTGCAAGGTGGACGACCGGCTCAGCTCATCACCCGCCTACAGAATCCAGACCGCCTTGCTCAAGTAAAAAGCGTCAGCGAGCAAATCCATCAACGCAACTCTCTTTCTTGTGTGTCACTTTGCATCAAGAGCTGTCACTTGAAAAAAGTTTTTTTTTTGCTATTCCAGCAGTGCAATTTAATTGAACATTTTAAATTAATTGACATTTTGTGTACGGGAGAGGTGCCTATCAGAGGATAATTAGTAGAAGGATTTTGTGGGTGCAAGTAGTGATTTTTTAAGGAAGGGGACGAATAATTAAACAAATTGACCTGACAATTAAAATTGGTGAACAGGTGGTGGTGGTCGTGGTGAGGAGACGATTAATTGTGGGAGAGGTTTTGGAGGAAATAATTAGCGATTTGTGTGTGGGGTGTGATGAGATAATATTTTGAAGGAGAATCAAGACTGGAGGATAATTAGTGGATTAGATTGGAAGTGAAAGTGATTAATAAGCGGAGAGAATAAACTGTCAGCTGCTGGCGTTGGACCAAACTGTGGGAGGGCATTTAAGATCCGAGGAGAATCTAGTTATTTTTTTTACGTCGAGCAAGATCTTGGGGAAAATTAGTTAATTTTAGTAGAGGATATCAGGGTTGGGTGGCAGAAAATTGATTTTTAAAGTGAGGTCTGTGGTTGGTTCAGCGGTTTTTTTAGTGTACGTTAGCCATTTAATTGGGGATTAATTTTTTTAGTTTGAAGTAGAGATTATAATTAATTAGGGGCTCATTAAAATTTGGAGTGGGATCAAACAAGTTTAGTTGTTCTTTGGGAGGTAGTATATTTTTACTAGGGCACAGATTACACATTTTTATGTGTGTAGGTACTTGTACTGTAACAGTTTGTTTTTAGGGTAGAAAGGGCGATTTTTTTGTAAAAATTTAACTTGTTTAGCTTAACAACTTGCGGGGGTATAATTACTTTTTGTAGGATAGATCATTTCAAGAGGTGTTTTAATTTAGTTGAGGTTGAAAAGTTGGGGCGTAATATTTTTTTGTGGAGTCATCAGATTTTATATTATTTGGAGATTATTTTTTTAAGATTGAGTGGGCTGAAAGTGGTCAGAGACTAGATGAGAATTTTTTTTCAGGGGAAAACTGGATCATATTCGTAAAACTGGAGTTTATTTTGGGGGTAACATTTTGGGGGCTTAATTTATTATAGCAGAGTTTTTTTAGTATTGTAATTTGGGAGAATTAAATTTTTTTGAGGATAAGTTCGATTAGAATTAATTTTTTCCGGGGCTGAGTTATATTGGGGTTTGTACATTTTGGGGTTTAATATTTTTTGTCTTGACGTTTTGTTGGGTTAATTTTGGGGAGAAGTTTACTGAGAAGTTTAGTGACTCTTACGGGTCAAAATTGGATTGGGGTTGGTTGGGAAGCAATACAAGGGAGTATTTATTTATTTAATTTGTTTTTAAGGTAGAATTTTTTTTCTGGGCTCAGTTTAATGCGGCAGAATTTTTTTTAGTTTCTGTTTTTGGGTTAACTTTTTTGGATTTGATTTTTTTTCGAATTAATTGTTTTTATGATTAGATTTTTGAGGGTTAAATTTTTTGAGGGTTGTATGTTTTCCGAATTATTATTTTTTTGTGTATTTT
>JAHZMV010003927.1:0-13754 GCA_027743765.1 Coecobrya sp. COE2 | reverse complement strand
CAGCCCTCGTCTACCTTTATTGTCTCTGTCTTATGTGTAACCTTTGTACTTTTTGGGCGAGGGACATGGAAATGGAACATGCAATAAGCGTGTGTCATGCATGCACCACAAAAATTTTCGTTTTAATGCAATCATCCATTATGTGGCAAAACTTGTGTAAGTACGAGAGAATGCTTAATGCTAATAGTGCCATAACTCATGTTTTATTACGCTTTTATATTTATATCCATCACACATAATCATAATAATGGTAGTACAATCCTAATTTATATGTTGGTTCCGCCGAGTTCTTTCGTCCTCACTACCATCTTCGCTGTTTTTTATGAAGGAAGAAGCAGAAGTCAACATGCCAATGACATTGTGAGGTTCGTTTGAAAGCTTTGCATGGTTTCTCCCAAAACTCTTACTTTATTGCCGGCTGTGTGTGATGTACGAGGAACGAAGGAACGAATGAAATAAATGTAGTAATATTTACATTAGTAACTTACAAACGTGTGCGGTGGTGGTAATATTATTTTGAGCTTCTATCGCATATGCGGATCAGAGAGGCATGTGGAAATGCCATAATACGATCGCACCATCTTCTCCATCCAGTCGTACGCACGCACTATGCTGAATATATACACATGAGGAATAACAATAAAGTGTTTTGTTGTTTGCCAGGTCAAGGGAGCAATTGAATATATGTGAGAGTGGAGGAGAGCATCAAGATAATACTTTGTACCATTGTGTCTACGTTCTTCAATTCATTCATCATCGGAATGCACATCATGTCGCTCTAATAATATTACAAGTGATGGAGATAAAAGAGACAGGAGAAAAAAGGCTGAGCTGAAGAGACGAGCCTTTTCAACTAGTACAGTCCATCATCATAAATATTGTGTACATTCATAATACATATTAGTTTTTGTTTTAAATTCAATATCACATTATTATCCAGCTTATTGTTGCTTCGTGAGCTTTACTTTCACGTGCTCCTACAGCAAGAGAATTCTCCATAATATTCAGTGCACGGAAGCAAAATACCTACCGACATCATATTGCCCATCTCACTCTCACAGACTTCATATAAGAGCTAGACTTTCTGTCATGTCAAAAGAGATCATCATCGACAAATCCATTAAGAATTCACTTTACATGCAGAAGAGGCACATACGCACACACACAAAAGTACAATACACATCTCATCATCACACATCGCTTAGCGTTATATACTGAACTACGTATACCTAGCTACTTGCCTATACCTATTCGTGGATGGAGTTGATGGAGAACGAAAAGAACAAGTGAGTCGTGATGAATTTATGCTCCGAGAAGATGATGGAAAAATAAGATGGAATTTGATACAGGTTATGTGAGCAGGCACATAATAAGTTTTGCAAAGAGGATAAGAGGAGCAGGAGCGGCATATAGTAGCCTCATATTACATGCCATTTAGGTGCACATAATGTAATAGGTACGTACATATAACGAACGATATTTATTATCCGGTTAATAAAAGCCATTTCTTACTTTCATTCTACCTTGTTCTCGAAGAATATCCTCATTGTTTTTTTTTCTTCCTTTTCTCTCTCTCTCTCCTCACTCTCTTCTGTTGATGCTTACCTTGTACAGTGCAACAGCAGCACGAGGACATTATGGAAAGAAAATTCATTTTTTATGTTTGGGACAAACAAACGTTAGAATAAATGGATGTTGGTAGTTCTACTGCTTGCTTGCATAACAGGTGCATAGGTAATAACAATTTGCTGGAACATAAAAGCGCATATTGTTATTATTATGGAGTGACTGATACGATCTTTGGGAGAGTGATTCCGTGCACTTGTAATGGGGAGAATGTATGAGGATGGCAGTAAAAATCATTTTGATATTTAAAAGAGAAGCTCTGCTAGAATTTGTAGTCTAAAAATGAATAATACTTAAGAAACTTAAATTTCAGCATTGTTCAAGCATATACACACATGAATGCACTTACTATCATTATAAATTCATCGGAAAATAACATTTTCCTCTTCAATTGCAAGATTCGAGGAGTATAAATGGAAATGATAAGATAAACATGTTGAGTCATCCAAAAATGGTGAAACGAGAGTGCCACATACGCACCGTGAATAAATGTTGCACCGCTCGTATGCTTGTATTATATGCGTCTTGTAAATAGTACTCTAACATGGTATTCATAATATTATTTTTGCTGTACAAATGAATCCAACACACGATAAAATGTAAATAGTAAATGCCAACACAGATATTATATTTTTTGAGGGGAAGAGTTACAAAAGAAACAAAAAATATGGAAATCGGTGAAGAGATGAAAATACAAATAACAAACAGTATAAAGAGAGAGAATGTAGCAAAGTCATAAAAGGCTTTGAGTAGTAAAAATATAAAATTGATTTCTAGAATTCATAGCTCAATGTTATATGCTCCTCTCTGCTGAAGATGATGATTTTGTGGTGGTGGTGATGGCGGTGGTTGTAGTAAAAAGGAAAGGAAAGCGAGGAAAAGTCAAGAGTGCTAGACGACTGTACTCCACAAAAATCTATATTGTTAAACAGTTTCTATTATTATTACCTGCGTGTGTGTTCCTTTCAAGATACATACCGCAGGAGATAAGGGGAAGAGAAATACAAAATGAATACGAAAAGGGAAGTAAAGAGCGAGAGAGGCGATGAGGTTGAGAAGGAGGAAAGAAAATCAACAGAAATAAAACGAGCAAAAAATCAGTCAGTATCAAACAAGGAATTCGTCTTCCGTCTGTATGAATTCATTCCTCTAAAAACGAGTTTATCTGACTGTGTATGGTTAGTGGTATATGTATTTACCTTATATATCATAAAGATGTATACTTTATGTTATGCAACTCTTCACATGGACTATAGATATTATTATTTCCCCTGCATCATTCATATAAAATCCATCCCATTCCATATGGAGCAGGGAATATCTTTTACTAACCATAACAGAATATTCAAGACATCAAAAAATTTTGTGGTCTTATCATACCAAATCCACATAAATCTCCAAAAAAAACTAAAATCTCAACTCTCAGAAGAGGTAAAAAAACAGGAACATTTCCCAAGTTCTTGAATTTCAGTTTTTTAGAGGAAAAGAAGGGGAAAAGATTTGAAAGTGGTGAATGTGGTAGTGATGGTGTAGACGAAGGAAGGGAAAGATGACGGAAAAGAGTTTATGTACTAATACACTTATTGTCATTGTCTATCTTGAAATGACTGATGTATATATGAAATACTATATACCATGGTATACATACATCATATTAAATGGAGCTGAGTAAATACGTGTCCGTCTGATACGACCAAAATGAAGGAGATACCGTAAAACTTGGGAAGTTACAATTTTTGTACAAAAGTACATTCTCTGCCATGTCACACAATCAAGGACATTTATTCCTCAATATTTTATGTAACATTTTGTCGACTAAATCCAACCCAAGTATTTTTCTTGTGCAATTGGTATTGATACCGTAATAGCTATATGTACATTTTGACGTTTATTGTCTATTGCAATCATCAACCTGTTCGAGTGTTGAAATGTATAAAACCGTACTATTTATATCAATACCACCTTCCACATAAAAAATCATCATAGATGAATGTTTGAATTGAAAATTGTGTATACAGGTATATTTATAAATAATAGTTTAGGGAGTCATATACTTGAAATAAGTGCAAGATACAATGCTCGATGATGAAATGTCCCACCATCACAGTAAAATATCAGCACATCCTCTTCTTTAGAAGTCACTGTATCCCTGACCGAAAGAATGAGAGTGTTTATGTACCTCTTGCAAAGAACGAATATAGCAATCTATGCTTTCGAGACTGCTGCATTCACAACCGACAACAATACCAATATCCATTCTGGACTCCAGCTAAATGATGATAGCACATCAACATGTTTTTGTTCGTTTTCAAGAGCAAAAATACTTTATTCTCGGTACAGATTGCTTCAGCTTGTACACACCTCGCCCACAATATAATGCAATCGATGATGCAGTAAAAAGGGAAATTGCTAAAAAGGAAATAAAAATTGTACAACTATTTTCATCGCTTTTCCACAAAAACTCTATGCACTACTATACTTTTTATTTTCACTATCAGAATAATATATAGTTTCCTTCAGCCCTTACAATACCCGTTCATATGCACGTTCTCCCAGATCATTTTCATTGTCTACTGCACCGTAAAATGTACTTCTACTACTCTTGTATCACATGCACTGTGCAGAAATGATGACGACATGCTATACATATCAACCTATATCACCTATATCAACTTTTAGGCTAAAGCTTTTATACCTTGTATCAATTTTATCCTTTGCAATTATATGTATCTGATAGCAAACTCAAACATTTATAGATACGCGTGTGTACTCAAAAGTGCCTCTATTTATTATTTCACATCACATAATATAATGGAAGCGATCGAAAAGGAATGGATCAAGGCACGAGCGTACTATACTGTAAGAATGAAAATGGATTTATGTATGCGTTTCGGTTGTGAAATAAAAAATCAGAATAAGGGTCTTGCTCCTGCTCCTGCGTTGTAAAAGTGGGAAAATTGCGTAACACGTATAATAACGCCAATACAAGGTATTCTTCCAACTTTTCATTCTGTTCAGCTCGCACAGTCAGTCAGTCAAAGATTCTATGAATGTTCTACGCTCTCTCTCTCGCTCTCGTTACAATTCTCATTGTTGTTGGGAAAGGCCCTTGTTGCCTTATACGGAAATGGAATATTTTTAGAGACTTTTATTTGTTCGACTCGGTAGGATACCCATTTCTTCAAGGCAGTAGACAGATGATGATACGAAATACGATTCCTAAAAATACAAGCTTTCATGTTTTCGTAGAATCTATCTTTGTAAGGTTTTTTAGTGTGCGTTGTGATGTTCTTCTCTACTGTCTGTTTGTCTCACACGAAGAACACAATCTACTCTGTGTAGTATCCTGTTCAAAGGAATAGGAAAATAGAAAAAAGCAGAGCGCGCGCGAGATGATACGAAGAAAAGCATGAGGAAGGGAATAGAATACAAGACGGCCTCCTTTTTGGGTGAGAACCGTAAAAGTTGATGGGATGCAGTAAAAACCGATTTACTACCGCATGTTCTTCCTTCTCAATGCTTTTGAATACTTTTCGACACATTTGAAACCTGTATAGAGAGGCATCATGGTAGCGCCATTACTATGCTGTATGTACAATATACTGTGCTTCAATCCTTTAGATGTAATATAACATTATACAACATGTTTTAAACTTGTTTGAATATATCTATACCTTTCTTTTGGTAGAGTCTGGAGAAGAAGAAGAAATTATACAGAAAAAAAACTGTGCTCGTATAAATATAATGGAACACGGTCGGATGCGAGGATATGTAGCATCAGTGCATTTACATTTTCCTTTCTTCTGTTCGCAACAAAGCAGCACAACAATACTACTGACAGGACAGATTTAAACATGTACCATCTATACCTATTCCAGTATGCCCGTATAACTACTCTGCCTGTCTATACACACATAATAACATACATTTTAATGGAAAGAGACGTACATTACGGCAGAAAAAAGAGATCAGTCACTTCCAATAAGAATATCAGTCCTTGAGACATCTTACAAAGGAATGACTTGCGACAGTCTCTCTAATGCTAATCCGGATATAGTGACATTCCCGCGTATATCCCCTGCTAAATCCCATGTCGATGTGCAAAAGTACGTAATAATGCTGTTTTTTGCTACACGTTACTTTGCACACACACACAAAGATGTTATTATTGTGCTCTTTTTTGTGGGGAGAAAGGGGCGAGTGTTTTTTCCTTACTGACACAACAAAGTATACACAGTAAAAGGAAACAAGCACATGGGCGGTGGTGGATAACAACCAGCAGTACATAGTGCAAGTAGTACACATCGAATTTAAATGGAATTTTAAAAGGGCACACAGCACAAAGATGAAAGAATACGGAGAAAACAAACTATTTATAATATATTTCCTCAGTTTTTTCGCAAATGCCATTTTCCATAAAAAATATCCTTACACAGCAGTAAAAATGGGATGATGATAACAGTAGAAAATAAAAGTGGGTTGGCTGTAACAGAGAAAAAAGTAATATAAATTGTATACAAATTTTTTACGCTTAGCTGCACCGCACAGATGCTCATTTTTCTGCTGTTATTAACAAAAAACAACGTTTTATAGCTTTTTAATGGCATATTAGGACAAGCCAACCGCAAAAAGAAAACAGGTAAAGAGGCTACACTGTTCTTAGAAGAACCACTGTACCTCAGAAATTCAACGCTACCTGCTTTTACTAGTGTGCATATAAACTGTGTTGCAAAAAGGAGTTTTCACTCCATCTTATTTTCGGTAATAAAAATGATCTCCTTCAAGTTGAAACCTTATTGATGGTGAAACAACAAGAAAAAAGCCGTGTTTAAACGATTTTCTATCTTACAAAGTCAACTTCTGAAGCCATAAAATTTTTTAGTTTTCAAAATAGCCCATTTCCTAAAAATATTTCTGTAAAATAATGTGGAAAATTTATTCTATGTGTAAACACCTTAAAGCAGGTATGTATGTTATAACAAATTTATGAACACAAAATCGGTAGTTGACAGTTTCAACGAGCTCTATGAATTCGTAAAGCTTGTTGAACAATTTTGCTGGAAGATTCAATATTATTCAACCGGTTATGCCCACAAAAGTGTCTTTCGCTTTTCCAATTTGTCACGTAGGAAAGTATCCCAAATAAAATATATTTGATTAAACTCCCTTTTTATTCATTTAATTCAGTTCACATCCAAGATGAATGAAGAAGTCAAACCTTAAGCATTCAGTTCCATCCTTTTCTACTCTCTTACTGCATTTTCGTTATTCTGTTGTATTTCTGAATAAATCAGCAATTACGAATAATTTACGAGACAAGTAGTGTCGCAGTATATTTTTATTAATCGACAAGCAGGCTTTATCTTTTCCACTTTTCCATTTTCTTCTCTTCTATTGTCAATATGTTAAATCACAGTTTTTGCTCATTTATCTCATGGCGTCAATGAATACATGAATGGAGGATTTTTAAAACTCTCATTTATAAAAATAATCACTTGGGTCGTTCTGATAAGTGTACGAGAAGGAAATGACCGACAAAAATTAATGGACTGGTTTTAGCAAAAAAAAAAAATCCGAATGGAGCTTGTGCCTATTACACTGATGTATTACCACATCTAAAGATCCGTGTCAGTTCATAAAGAGCAAGCTAATAGAAAGCTGCTAAATACAGTTTCTGATTTTTCATAGAAATTGAAATAGATACTCTATTATAATCTAAAATGGGAATGGTAATAACGAAGTAGCTTCCAGTATGAAATGAATTGCCTAAAATAAATTAGGTCTACACACTTTCATACAGCTAAATGAAAATTTTCAATTTAGCCCACTGACCTATTGATAATTCAATCTCTACTCTCAGAAAGCAGTTCTCTCCTCCCCCATTCTGCTGCCTTACCAATGATTTGCGATATCTTTTCTGCTCTGGTTGGCAGGAAAAGTGCCTCTTATATTCCATACAATTATACTCCATGGAATATTGTTCACCAAAACGCATACTTTACAGCGTGAAACAATGAATGTGAATATTGTAGAGAGGCAAAATTTTAAAATGAGAAATGTACGCTAAAATTACCACATGTACACAGAGACTCCACAGAACTCTGACTTGTAATATGAATGTCTTTTGTGTACGTATTTTTCAAAGGAAAAATCTGTTTTCTTCTCTGTCGCATTGATTGTCTCGTTTCTTCTTCCTTCCCGGTTATTATTATGACTATTGCTTTGAAGGAAAGGGGAAGAAAGAGTAGTATGGAAGTACAAGCAGGCAAAGGATCATCCAACATTTGCATGCGTTTTCATTGGTGTCTAAAATTTAATTAAAATTCGCATCCTCTTTCTTCTACTAGTAGTCTTATTCTCTTGCTTAAGAGTTACTGGAGAAGCCAGTGGGTGTGAAGGAGTGAGGGAAAGAGACCAACAGTGATCCAACCATGCACTTAAAAGGTCGTCCGTTTTTCCTGACTTATCTTGTCCCAAATGTATGCATGCGTATTCTTCTTCCTTTCCATTTTTGCTTACAAACACACTCTTCTAAACTCTTGCCATTTTCTTATTACCCGCCCTTTTTACACAACCAAATAATATATTACGATCACGATCCATTATATTATATCCTCTTCGAAAAAACGAGGAAAAACACTCCTAGTAATAGCGTAGCGATGGGAAGAAGCGTGAGAGCCAACTTGATTCCTTACAGTCATCAAGCCATTATTATTATTTCTACAGAGAAGAGAAAAATCAGGCTTTCTACTCTTTTCTCATCTGCTGTTTGGGAAAATGGTTTGAGTCTTTAAGCCAAACACGCTAACAAAAACTGCATCAATTCTCAAGACAAAATTTACTTAAAAGTCTTCAAGAAAATCCAATACATTAACCCTTGAGCTTATTTACTTACTTTGCACACACACACACATAAGGCAGAAAAGTGGCAGAGGATTGGAAGGAGACGCGAAAAAGGCATATAGGCATGTACACTGAATCACTTGACAAAGACATATTGACGAATTTATAATGATATTCGATGCCCTCTTCTCGTTCTTCTTCACTTCAATAGTTGAATGCGTTAATGTGTTCAATAAATACTTCTTGAACATTTCTGGAGGAAAACTACAAGGAAGTGAATGAATGAGAAACGGAGCTTGTCTTGCTGCTCCTCTTGTAGTCATCTACACACTGGATAAATATGTACCAAAGAATATTATTATGGCTATTATTATTCCTTTTAAAAACTCATCGTCACCATCACCATCAAACTATTTTTGTGACTAAAATCAGCAATACCTTATTTAATATAAGGTATAAGGGTAAGGCTTGAAAATGTAAGCAGAATTAGGAAAAAATAGGGAAGGATCAACAGCAACTTCATCATGATGATATACGGAATGACTATCACTCCTGACATGGAAGTGCTTTATGATGTCAATAAAGTGAATTACAATGCGATCGTCATCATCATCCTAGCGCTATTAATATTAAGCCTAATGTTATAAAATTTAAGGGATTTTCTAAATGGCGTCGTGTGAAAAAGGGCCAACAGAAGGACAGCTGGTTATTATAGGACGGTGGACTAGAGTTTCATCTATCAATTCATATTCACTGTTAGTTATGTTTTAAGTATGGGTACTTACATGTAAAATTCTTTCACTCATAGCACCATTATAAAAGTTTTCATAAATTAAGGGAAATTGTTTGAAGAAAGGGCAAGTGAAAATTGACAAAGAGATGGAACTACTACGCTGGAATGTATAGCTAACAAAAGTTACAAGTTGTTTCCAGAATCACAATGTTTAATGATGATCGTCAATATATAATAGGAATCATTAATTACAACGGACAGTGTACAATGAAGCATGATTATTACAACGTAGCAAAAAGAGAAATATAATAATCAGAGTTTGTCAAAACTTTATCGTAAATTCATAGGTACCAATTACAAAGTTAGTAACACACGCATCTTCTTTGTCCATGTGTGTACATTTTACCCGTTTCAGATGTCTGTGTATTGTGTGTTCCTTCAGAACAAACACTGATCATTCAGATCGGCATCAAGCCATTAATAGAGGGAAAAGATGAAAGGAAAAGGATCTGTTTTCACAGATTCTCCTTTGGAAAAAGATTTAATTTGCTGTCTACCAACAACATTGAACAAAGCAGTTGTAAAAGAAAAGGGGTGACAGGAGAAGTCATTATAAATTAAATCTCACATAGCTTTTCTCTCTTCTTCTCTGTCTCAATGAACAGAATGAAAAGCATCCGAAGAAAGAGAGAATAAAGAGGTATTGAAATGCTTTGATCTTATTCGCTAATGCTTTTCCCTAAAATGAACTGACTACTGGGAGGAATGAATGGAGTGCCGGTCGTGTGCCTATGCCTCTCCTTGTAGTAAGCTGCTTCTCACAGAGTACATCCTTTTCCTTTCAAGCGCTTAAACGGTTTAACGATAATGTATTTGTAGGTGCTCTATGGAAAGAAGTTGGTAATGACGATGACAGTAGTCCTTTATTTGCCATTTTAATTTTCTTTGAAAATGGAACACGTTTAAAATGGTAATCGGATACCGCTATTATCTATAGTTGGAGGATATAACACTCACAAATACATGATTGTTGTACATTGTACAACACTTAGCTATTATTGGTAACAAGATATTTTATTAATTTAACATAATATCTTATTAAAGATATTAAACTCATCACTTGTTTTAAAATTCTCATTACTTGCTTCAAAATTCTCATCGCATCAGTGTCATCGTCTTAATTATTTATTTAAGCTTTACATCGTTTCTGAGTTTCATCTCATCACTTCTCTACGTGTCTTATAAATTATAAAGACAAAACTGCCAGCCAGAGTGTTGCTGACATCAGTGAATAAATCTGGCAAAAGTTTTCACCCAGCTCCAGCTACACTTTCTCAATGAAACTGTTTTCTACTTGGAGAGAACTCGTGCCATCTATGGAAATTCTTTCACTAGAAACCTCAGAGACATTTTTACTTTCACAAGCCTTTCTCCATCTATCGAACTTTCTACCAAGTCAGGGAAAACTTTTCACTTTTGTTGTTGGAGAAAGTTTCATCGAGAGAGCGCTGCGACCGTCTTTTCAAACAGTTTCACCGGCCGGAGAAGAGAAATTCCCTCTTGTATGGTAAGGTACACGAAACGGAACATGCTGCAGATGGAACCCAATACTCATAAGGGTAGCTACAATATTACAGAAATCACATGGCCGCGAATATTANTGTTGGAGAAAGTTTCATCGAGAGAGCGCTGCGACCGTCTTTTCAAACAGTTTCACCGGCCGGAGAAGAGAAATTCCCTCTTGTATGGTAAGGTACACGAAACGGAACATGCTGCAGATGGAACCCAATACTCATAAGGGTAGCTACAATATTACAGAAATCACATGGCCGCGAATATTAGCCATGTTCTCTTCGCCTAGTGCATTACATCTATAAATTCTATCCTGCATGACGACAAACGAATTTAGGTACTAAACATAAATTGCATTACAAACATACAAAATGCAAAATGTCTTGTCCAAAAATATCTTTCACAATGCAGGTTTCAAACATGACAGCAAGGTTTTCCTACTACAAAATAACATAAAATGAGGAATTTCATCTGGTAAAATTCCACGCATTGTTATATTCATGTCATTGATGTCGCTATAAGATTTGCTTATAGTCAAATCTAAATGTATGCGTTGAAATTAAGGCATTTATTGAACATCTTATTGCGTAGAACTCTGTTGCTGTTGGACTTTTATAGCCAACAAAAATTGTTGTATTAGATACGTGGTTAAGTGCATGAAGGCCATAAACTTTTCCTAGACTTTTCAACAGTAGCTTGACAGCAACGCAGCAATGCAAACATCAGCTAGATAGATGACGTGCGATATGTATACACCCTCACATGCAAGGTAGTGCGTGAGTTGGTGTGCGTGTACTATCAGACAGAGGGAGATGTGATGCGGAAATAAAAGTGAAAGTTTTTTAAACGCACAAAGGTATACCTGTAATGTATTTACTGAGTGTATATCCACCTTCACCACCACCACCAGATCAACGCTGTCGGTGATCTTGTTTCATGTGAAATATTGTTAAAATCATGTGGGAAGAATAGAGAGAGAAAATGATTTTCTAGAGACATATATTGTCACTCTAAATTCAAATGTTACGGTCTTATACCACATACATGTATATTATACCCTAAATCCTTTGTTCTTTTGCAATATATTTTGATACATTGCCCGTAAACATATAAAAATCTTGTTGTGCGTGTTTAAGTAGATAGGTGAAAGCAAGAAGCACGGACTACGTTCTATGTATATTAGTGTTTGAGGTTTGCCACTCACCATCTCGACGCAAATTTATTGCTCTACTGAAATGAAACATGACATATCATCAATTCACAAGGGACAAGTGTAGTACGTAGAAAAGTTATTCGGGTGTGCACCATACATAACTGCATCCCTAACACGAGAGGAAAGTCATGAGTGTAGCACAGGATAACAACACTGTCCAAACTTACTTTTCACATCAGTCTATCGTATTTTGACAGCTTATTGTACAAATAACATGGAATAGGCGCATATACAAACACGTTTAACGAAGTACATTTTTCCCTCGATAATTTAACGAAACCTTTCAAAACAAAATGCCAACAATCTAAATATGAAATTCCGGCTTTTCATGTAATTCGCCCTTTAGGCTCTTTTTAAAGGAATTATTTTTTAAAAACATGGTGGTCACACGACCATAATTTTAGGATTGCATGCGAGTTACATTTTTAAAGTTTTCGTTTTTGGAAATTTTGCGATATGGACTAAAATGTACCTCGATTTCTAGTAATAATGGGGTATAAAACCGTACAACTTGAGGATAAGAAGGAAAGAAGGCTGTCGTTCTTTCTGACCTTAACAAAAAAACTTTCATTTGGTGTGACCAGTTTATGACAAACTGTCTAATTTGAAACTAATGTTAAAAACCAGGTACATAAAAACGATTGGAATAGGTGATAAACATACATATACACCGGATTTATGTATCTTAACAGTGTTTCCACTTCAGTATATCCTTATCGAAGTTTCATTCATTTGATATTTTCTGGCCCATGAAGGTATTATTGAGTGTTCCTTGACTATATATTTTGCCTTTACTTATCATTTTAGGCCTTCCAGAAAGTAGAAACCATTTTAAAATTGAGTTACATAAAAAGGAAAATGATGAATTGGGAAAGGGAATTGCAGCCACCGATGGATGATGATGTAACCCATTTGTTTACATGTAAGTTACGTAGTTGTACGAACTAAGCACGAACAAAGATGAAGGTTGTAATCTTCAATTTTCATACTTTCTTCAGATTTTCTCGTTGCCTGTGCAGCTGTGTATGATTATGAAGAGAGTACCAATATGCAACCAGTCATTTTTCTTGTAAACTTTCCAAAAGGTGAAAGAAATCAAAGCTAAATTTATACTGACGTTACCCAGACAATAACGATCAATTTGAGGAGAAATCATCTTTTCACTAACTTTCCCTTTATCCAAGTTTTACTTCTAGTTAGCAAGCGGGTAGTAGGAGGGCAAATGACAGGCACGAAGAGAAATAAAGTTTTGACAATGCAAATCCTCTCCCGTAAAACTTCCTCTTGGTGATTGAGACTGAACGAATTAAAGTCGTCAGACTTACAAAAGCCAAACATGGGCCAACGCCTACATTAATAACAAAATAGGAGTTGAGAAAAATATGGCCCTTTTATTCCCTTGTGAAAATTACTAGCTTAGTAAAATATAAGGAAGATGGCATAGAAGTATCTGATTTAAGAAAGCATCTTTGCAAATCGATTCTATCCTTTATCCTAAATAAACAACTGGAAAAACTTTCTCCCACATTCAGTTTTTGAAGGGAACTAGTGCAATTTAATTATATAAACACAAATTCATACTAATCTAAATCCAACGCCTGTATAATATGTAGTTTGTGAATGGTAATCACAGAGAAAAAATCCCCGAGAAGAAAAATCCATATCTACGTATAAAGTCATTAGTCTGCTTTTGACAGAATTCGGTTGCTTGTTGGTTAAGTTTGAGGTTTGAGTCGGCTCGTCGTTTACAATATTTTAGCTCCCTGG
>JAHZMV010003926.1:0-27789 GCA_027743765.1 Coecobrya sp. COE2 | reverse complement strand
TGAGAAAATAGCGTCATTGCTTCCTGCTAACATATATACCTAGTAGCTCAACTAATATTATCTCACTGCAACGATTTGGCCAATCGTAGAGCGCAACGCTGAAAATATGACTTGTTACCTGACATCAACTCTAAAGTTAATTGATAACTCGCTTAAAGTTTAAGTAACAATGGAATGCTATCGTTGGGAAATATTATGCTGATTTATTTTATAGCCAGTAAATGATGGATGTAACATCTGTGCTCATCTACAGTATTTACAACAACAGATTTTATAATAGTATACTGTAGTAATTACTTTAGTAATAATTTTACCAGCTAAAGTAGATTACTTTTGTTTATTCATAAATCATATCAGAGGAGTAAACGCCACATTCACATTATCATAAACATGGTGGTAAATTCACAGTTTTGTGTGTAACGCCGGTATTTGAGATTTGACTTTTTGCAAAGCTTCATTATAATGGCTACAACTATTTTGATTTATACAGACATGCTCACACAAAGCTTAGAAATTAGAATGTGAGACAAAAATGAAATGAAATCTGCTCCGTACATACAACAGTTAAGCAATTTCATTAGTAATTATGATAACGCTTTTCCAATTCCTGAGCATCTGAACTCCTGAACCATGAAATTATTAATGCAAAGCGTAATCTTAGTGTGTATGTATTAGTAAATCATGGAGCTCATCCTTTCCAATTTTTCTCATTATTCTTATTCTTACACAAGAAGACAAAAAGATGTGGCCGATATTTCATCGTACTTTACTTAACAGACATAGTGCCTCATAAGATAACCTGTAACACTAACATATATGGCTAATTGGCGCCGTTACAAGATGTACTATATAAATTTTCATTCGCATGATAAAGTGCCAAAGAAGTCATTATTTTAAGGAAATCTATAAATAAGATGGAATAAAAATAATGCCATAATAATTAACAGACTTATTTCACTGTAGCTTACTTACTAATAATAATTATTACCATTAAAGCACAATATATTCAACTCATCTTTGGATAGAATCACCAGTACATGTACTATATAATCATCATTTAACAATATTAGAGTTATTTAGAACAACACTGACAACAATGCTAATAATAAAGATAAAAACAAAAAAATAATGAACAGTAAGAATATATGTTCCTTTTATCATGTTGGTAATTGGATGGTTGTTGTGTAGTCTTCCGTTTCGGTACGGCCTTTCCTTTGAAAAATATACATGCCTTTACTGACCTAAACTGAGTTAAAGCTAATTATTCTTCACTTCTTTTGTGCAAAATTTCTGTAATTTCCACATCAGGGTCTGGGATATCCTTATCACCCCATCCCCAAGGTCCAGAGTGGAAGTGTGCTATTTTAGTTAATATATAAATCAATTTAGTACATCTTATTCCACCTCAATAAATGAAAATACATAATGATATGTAGGTTAATAATGAGATCATGGATTAATTTCACTTACTTGTCATAAGGACGTGGTCCCCAAAGATGGGCTGCACTATTGACAAGCCAAGTGCAATGAAGAGTCGCGCAGTATCTAAACATAGCTGCAAAGTACCAGGCGGTGGAAGTCTTTTCTCCCCAGAAGTATGGTGGAACAATGGTTGGAATGAGGAAGCTTATCGTTAAGACCAATGGAACGTAATACCTATATTCACGAAAATCAAATTTTAGTTCAAGTCCAAAAATATTACTACATATTACAAAAAAATTATACAAAATGTTGAATGAAAGCATTACTTCTTCTGGAACATTACGATTTGATCCTGTTCCAAATCGGAAAGGTCAACCGTTTTTCCTTTAATCTTTACAGCGTCATGTTTCTTGCATAGAAGCCATCCAACATGGGCAAAGAAAAATCCCCGTGTAGCATTGTGAGGATCTGCGTGGGTTTCCGTAAATTTATGATGGACGCGGTGATCGCGACACCACTCATAGATGTGATTCTAGAGAAAGAATAGAATTTACACCTTACATGATTTAACATTCTCAAAACTCATTTAGCTCAGCTCCAATCACTGGCAACAAATCCTTCCTTGATTGAATTATTTGCATTCTGCATAACGGAATAGCGTGTTAGCGCATGTAAAATTCAAAATACAAACTGACTCCAATTACCTGAAAAGCGACGGTTTGCATATAAGCAAGCAGAAGTTTAAGTGGGGTTTTGGCTTTATACGCTTTGTGCGCCCACAATCTATGAGCTCCTGCTGTGATTCCGAATCCACTCATTATATAAAACATGAAACCTGTATAGAACATCGTCAAGTAGTTAAGATGGAATAAACTAACATTGAAAAATCATATTTTATATGAATGTTAATAAGCTATTCTCAACATACCCCAAAGGAAGGTCTGCCACATAACCTGACCAGAGACCCAAAGATAACCACCGTAAAGGGCTGCTGAATGCAGGTAAGTAAAGAGAATCACATTTCTCCACACGATATCCACTCCGTAATCTCCATGCATATCCACTTCCTTCTCTGTATTTGCCACTTCCTTTAGTCCATTTTTATTGCCCGCTCCACCCCGTCGTTTAGTCACTGATCCATTAGTGGAAATTGCACTTGCCTGCTTCCCATTTGATAATGCATCATCAAGTTTGAAGTCATCCGGAGATTTGATAAGAGTGCCGTTTGTTGACGCTGTCAGCGTCTTGGTTGACGTTGGTGCTGGTGGCATTTTTACTCAAGGTTGCATGCAGCGTGCTGTCCTTGCAATTTTCGAATCTGTCAAGTAAACAATCAAGGATAAAAATAAATAACTCTTGAAAGACTTCAGTCACAACAGTGAAGGATAACTCTCTAAAAGATGTCCCAAGACTTTTCCATCCACTATTGAGAATACATAAATACATTATGCAAAGTGATGATGATGGAATGGCAAATATGGCGTTATATAGTCAATAGTTATTCATAGTTCGTTCATCGATGTTATTGAGATTACACAATCATTCAGGTAGAAATGGAATTTATTTAGATTTTCATCTGTAACATATCTAGACGTTGTGCTGTCAATAACTGAGTGTAAAATTAATACTCATGGTACGATGTCTTTGCTTAAACAGAGTAGCGAAACTAAAGAAGATTATAATATGTAGCCATAGACAGACTCTTTCATTGTTCAGTTAAATGGTCAACTTGTTAATATTGATCATTGGTTTTAGATATTGCATTGATGTAATTTGTTTTGCAATGAACATCTTATTATAGGTTCTCGCATTATAAACACAGATTAATCTTTACAAGATGTACTTGTTGTCTAACCAAATATTGCATTGTCGATGAAACCAGTTGAATGACGCATCCTGATATGAAAAATCCAATGTAGTAACTTCAGCATTGTTTTCACTAGTCGCTATCAGCTATAGATAGTCTCGCCAAATCATGGCTACTGAAGCAACTACTAACAATTCTAGGCAATGCTAGATGTCCTTTAAATTTGCTTGATGCTTATATTCTATTCTACATTGTTGATGAAATGTAAGTTGAGCGAGGGTCTAAAAGGTGCATGATTTAATACCTACTAAAATATCATGTACGGTTTAAATAAAGTTTATGTATACTATTGAAATACGCACTGCAAAAATTTCGTCGCTTTCTGGCGAGATGCCTATGCTCATACAATCAAGGACAGGCTTTGGTGGTATAAAGTAGGTTAGGAAGAGTAGCTGTCAGATGAGCTCATAATTTTTTTACCTTTCAACTTGTTTAGGTATCTATTAACTTGCTAGTTATTGCTACAGTCATGAGTACTACTTTATATCTACCATAATCATAAGGTATTAGAGGACTTTTAGCATTGTTGTTTGTCACACTACTTCCTACCTTGTCATTGCCATTCCTCTTTAAAAAATTAATCCTTTGTTTTCTCATTCTATAATTAATAATTATACCTCTAAACAAAATTAGCCCTTGCTAAAAACTTTTTAAAAAGTACCACTCTGTTTTTAGCGAATATTTTAGCGAATATTTTAGCAAACCCAAAATAATAAGTGCCAATGTATGTACAAGGTTACAGAGATCTAAAGCCATCTCAAAGATGCTTCTAAACCTATGCAGGGAACACCTAACAAATTACATATTTTTAACCTTTAACATTTTAAATTACCGTTTAGCAATAACATTTAAGTTTGGATTTCTATACTCTTGGCTGAGTGAAATTGCCTGCCATCAATTTAGTAAAAAATCGACATTTATCTCGCATTCCATTATGTTGATTTTACTATTAACTAATTTAAGAGACACATTTATCTAAAAGTTTGATACTGTCATATCAAAAAGCAGTATCCATATCTCGAACTTTATGAGAGGAAAAACACAAAAAAGGCCAGGGGATTCCCACCGAAGACATGCATTTTTGATATTTAAGTAACTGAAAGTATATTTTTCATCGTACCAAAAGTAATATTCAACTATCCGTGTAATTTATTTCCACTTGAGCACCGCCTAAATACTCCTCATTTGTACGCTTTGGTATAGATAGAACATGTTCACGAAGTAAATATGTGCACAAAAATCCCTGAAAATCTTATATGTATATTGTGCGAACAAAAAGTAACAGAAAAATGCTTTCCATAAACTTACATAGATCGATCCTTACTGTTCCTGGTGAAAAACTTTGCTTATGACTTTGCATCACTTTATACCTGAGTTAGTTACATATAACAATAAACAACAAAACTTTCAAATCAGAACTTTGCAAAATGTTTCAATTCTTCAAGAAAAAATTTCATCACACAATTTATAACATGACGTTCATTGCCTTTCCGTTCTTTCTACACTTCACCACTTTCATTCTTACGCAAACAAGGCATACTCGACTGGAGATTAAAATCCAGTGTCTGTCTTCATCCAATTATCTTGGTGAAGTTCATACATACATGTAAATGTAAAGCAGCCGTTTCTTTTGCAAAATAATGTGCTGTTTTGTCAGTCAAGTCAAAAAATATACCCATTACACAGTCCTTTAGCATATTGCACAATGTACATCATACAGAGTACAGAGGCGATGTCGGTTTCAGAGGGAAGCTGCGGTCAAACTCATCTTCACTTACAATTTAGAGAAGCAAAATGTGTGGTGGTGATGTGACGTATGTACCGTATTCACATGGATTAATATTATGTAATTGTAATCACAATGCCAGACATTATTAATTTGATTCAAGTTTTCTCCTTGTAATGTCATTCTATTCATGTTCCAAAATTCTTTAGATCTAATCCATATACTGTGACCGGTAGAATTTACTTTTACTACAGCGTGTGGCTTCTAACAGAGACTTTCCCACGATATTAGACAGCCCGTTAGTTATGCAACGTTATCTGTAACCACTGAACCAGTTCATCTGGTTTGCAGTTAATGATAGGATGGTCCAGAGTTAGTTGGAAACAAGAAATGATTGGGATTTTTTCACACGTTGCTTTCTTTGCCGTTTTAAAAGCCCAAGTCAGAAAATCACTCTTTTGTGCATATTTCGCTTATTACTGTTATTATATTTAAGAGAGCTACTTATGCATATCTACTTTAAACGTAACAATGTACTATAATGACATGATTGTATCCAATGTATGAATTTAGTTGTATAGTAAAATTTGAAGTGTTGAAAATGGTGTTTGCACATGAAAAATACAATAAACTAATGGTTTGCCTGTAAAGGCCAGGAAGATATGTACTTTTTGACTTTTTATTGTGTTTTTTATCCTAGGAAGTGCTTTGAAGGTGTCCCAGTTGTCGTCGTTCAAAAATTCCCCTACATTGACCTCACTTCACAGTTTCTAAAAAATATGAAATGTGGGATGATGATAATGTATTGTGTTGGATTTTTAGTCGTCTCACGCACTCATTTGAACAATGCAATGGGTAAAATTCTACTTGAAGAAAGGTCATCCAAACAAGAAGCAATTTTTATGGAAAGGGGAATTAAACGAGGAACATAATTACAATTTGGCTAGGTTCACTTATGAGCATTCATAAAGGAAAATTTTCCTTAAAATGAAAATAAGATGCTAGATGATAACGTAACAGCTATATAGCTTCGAAAACAATTATCTTTCCATAATATATACATACGCAACTACAAGAAAACAATAATGATACAGTGAGAGTCATCTTAAGCGTGCACAATGACGTTTAATCTTGAATTCATATTTTTCTTGAGTGCTCATCACTGAACCACAGTACGTCAACTGGAACGAATGTAAATCTTTAATGTGCGCACCTGCCAAACTTGCTTATATACTTTTTCCCAACTACTATTAATTGCTGGCATTTACGACCTATGCTTGTCATGTTTCGCGATTCTGGAAGACCTGGACATCTACTTGTACTACCGTTTTGCATTCACGTTACATATTAGCATGTACACAAAAAATCCCCCAGCTTTGTAATTTTTTAAAACCACTTCCTCTTGCTCAAAATGCTGTGGAAAACATAAAAAACTACTCATGTGACCATCGGCATCTTGGAAATTGATAAAAATGATTGATATATTTTTGTCTTATCCAGTTTTACCATGAGAAATTCTTTCACATGATCAGATCAGTTTTTTAATGCCTCCCCTTTCTAGTGATAGCTTCTTTCATGAATTCAGAGGTTTGGGATTATAAAAACCTTTCTTTGCTTTTGCTTCAAGATGAAATTAGTTCCATTTCCATCAGGATCAATTGTTGTAAGGTAGTGAGGATTATTTTGAGACGTGCAGCAAACCACAACATGCTTGAAGTTGAAGCGTACAAGAATTAGTGTAAAATCCTTCATGTACCTAAGGGTAATTTCTAAGTTTCCAGCACGTTTAATTTAAACATATACCATGCATTTTGCACCTATTATCATAAACTCAGCACCAACCGCCATCTTATCTGAATCTTGAAACCCAATGGAGATGTTGAATATGAGATGCAGGATGAACAAAACGATGTGACGTCAACCATAAAATAGACTAATTTGTTGAAAAGAAATAAATTAGTTTGGAAAATCCATCTTGTTCTCTAAAACTATAGCCTTAACATACTTCAACTTATGTGTCATTTTTATCAATTTCTCTCTGAATCATCATTTTTTTATTAACTACACAAGAGAGATACTTGCTTATGCGTCAGCCGAATTTGACTTCATTAGTTTGCTGGCTACCATTTAATTATTTGAAGAGGTAGGCATGAAGTAAGGTAAAATATTCATAATAATAATAGTCATCGTCCAAACAATTAGGAAATTGTACATGTACATGAAAATAAACCTATTGACACTGCTCATTGTATTTACACGTGTATCCTGTGCAGCAAGGAAGGTTATCTTCTAGCAAGTTCGTCAACAAGCAAATACCAAAAATTTAACCTTATTCTGAACCGTATAATGTTCAAACACTCCCAGGCTGACAAGATTACTCACATATCAAGCGTGAGTTCCTTATGATTAATTAAGCAAATTTCTGCTTCAGCCCTAATTTTATCAGTCTTCAGTCCATAAAGTATCAATTTGTTCAAATCAAATACATAATAGCGACTGGTACGTATAAATATTGTTAAAAATTACACCTGAAACTTTACTAAGCTCAGCGTTAATTTGGATGTAAAAATAATGAAATATTATGCTAACCTGTTGGATGTGTTATATTATAGTTCTTCAGTCATGCATTGTCTTTACATTGGAAATTTCTTACAACAAAAATGTAGTTGCGTAAACCACTGCAGCGGATGCAAGGAACATTTAAATAAACTTTATGGACACCTTTTTATTTTCTCATCGATTGAAAATACATACCACCACCACAACCCAAGCTACTACAAACAATTTTCTACAATGCCACAGAATTGCATAATGCAAGTCAGCGTAAAAATATAAATCAAAATATGTAAAAAAAGATGCAAGAATATCAGAAGGCACTGTTAAGTACACAATGCTAAATGCTACTAATTCTTGACAACAACAATGAAAAATGATATACACTTCCTCTCTGTGATAATATCTTATAATAATATCTTCCTGCTATTTCAGAGCGAAAGACGGCCAAGAGTTCTTTGGCCTGAAAACTGGTTAATGTATCTAATATGCACACAGTATGCGATATTTTCTGTGGTCTCTACTACCAGCATTTAACATTTTTAAATAAAAGTTAAAGTAGTATATGCATTTTCAAAATCCATATATTCGATGAGTACAAAAAGGTGCTTGTTGAATTGCATTAAGTTACTTCAATCAATATGTATAGCGTTTTACCCAGAGAGTATTGCACAACACGACTATGCCTTGTGCAGTTTGCATTTATTGTGATTTCTTTCAAAAAAGAGCTTTCTTTTTTAAATTGAGTGGCTCAATCAATCCATATTGCAATTTTAAATAATATAGTACACGCAATGCAGTTAGGAGTTTGAAGCTTGAAAGGTTAGCAAAAGTAAACATTCCGTGTTTTTCCCACACACGCACTAAATATATAGTGCCTAATGTTTGTTAAGTAATATATGCATTCTGACAACAGTACTTATGTAGTAACCCATATTTGTTATGTACAATTAAACGAGGCAATCGCATATGAAATATATTATGATGCGTCTTAAATTCGACTCCTTATGATTGATCCTCATATGATTGAACTACTGTTTAAGTCTTATGACATGAATCCATGATCAAAACTACCTTGCCACAAATAATGACACAGTTATAAAATAAGTTATAAAATATTTATAGGCTTTACCTCAATCAGATCCGTTCTTTTGGAGTAGACGTCAATAACTAAAGCAAACACTTCCGTTTCCCCGACACACATCAATCATCCAATACGATACACAAAACGAAGCTCACACGAGCCTATGTGATGAAAATCTAATTGAACAGGTAAAAACCAGTTGTTACAGTTCAATGCATACAACACACCACTTTACTTATAAATAAGTTATTTGAACAAAGTGAAGAAGAAACAAAAAATCAAAACTGTCAGACATACGTCTACAGTTAAATACAGTTACAAGCTACCTATATGTAATTTTCTTAGCCTGACACATGAAACGCTTACAAAAAGAAACAATCCACTTTAAGAGACGAAGACGACGTTCCTGCTCGTCGTGAAGCGGCAAGTACTCTACTAAATTTTTGTGTAAGGAATCTATACTGCACTCGCTATAGTCTCCTCTTCTCTATCCTAGCTCAGGTAATAGAGATTTTGTGTAGAACATCTACAAAGGCATCATAAATTATGAAAACTGCTAAGCCATAATGTAACAAATAGCTAGGGATAATTTTACTGAAAGCCTATTAACAGATTTCAATGTATGTATTGATGGAAGCACAGGTAAACTACATCACATCTTATAATAATGATGACGGTTACTTGCATCCCAATACTAACATGAAGTTGTACAATTTTGCATTTGCACTATGTCTGTTACTTCGATGTGAATCGCATAACGTACACAAACCAATGTACTAAATATTTTCTATCTCTACTAATAGCGTTAGCGTTACTTGCCAAAGGGAGGTTTGAAATGAGGAGAGGCACACCAACGCATATTACCCACCCAGTGAAGAATGAAAAGGGGCTATTATTATTACGTTAAGTTATAATAATAACGCATATAAGGTTTAATGTGTGGACTGACAGGTAAGCTATTGTTGTTACATTGGCGTTTCTCTCATCCGTTCAAGAGAGGTTTGAACTGCTGAGCTAGATAAAAATGTAAAATGTGTGTGTAGACTGTCTAGCTGGCTGTGTAGTAAAATTCTGTTCTGTATCGTATCATGATTTTTTTTCTGTTAGTATGGCTATAAAAGAGACTCTCATATTGTTGGTAAAAATGTTAGGTACAATGCACAGACAATGTACGGCAATTACACGTTACACGCTTACCTGCTTTGCACGAAGGAAGACCCACTAACAATCAGCGTTGAAGAGATGTGCCAGTGTTTGCAGAGGTATTAGATTATATTGCCTTCTTTCTGTTATACGTGCGTATTTGGTAAACGTACGAATAGCAGAACGAAATATGTAGAAAAAAAGTCAGCAGTCAGCTTCCTTCGGTTTTGTTTGAGTTTATGATAAAAAAATGTACTGCACTAGGCAAAGGTATACGTATCTATATCATAGCGGAAACCTGTTTACTTTTTACTTACTTCATGACTGTGAAAAGACACATTTAGTTCACTCGATTTATAATATTATGTGCACACATAAAAAAGTGTATATATAAAAAGCGCCTTCTTTTTAGGCATGTTGCTTGCATATTATGAGTATTAAAAACTACAGGAAAGAGTTCCCCTTGTGTCTGTCTGAAGGTAACAAGTGGTTGATCCACCTGTTGGGTTAGATGGGTACACGGTAGAATTGCGTTACTTTTATCTTGATATTTTGTACTTGTTAATGTACGCTTTTCAATAAAATTTTTGAGGCTTTATGATTATTATCACACACATGTGTAAATTCGGAATATTCTAGCGAGTAACATGTTAAAAATTGTGCTTTATAAATCATGAAACATTCATGTTGAAGCATGGCCATAAAGTATATATAAAAATGCAGCTAGGAAAGGGTTGAAATGGGAGGTAGAACATTTAGATCTGTTGCAGCATATTTTGAAAATATAAAATAAAGTACATGCCTACGTTTGAAATTGCACGTTGCATTTTGCTGAAGCGATGAATGTGCCTGCCGTCAGTCAAGTCCGTAACTGACCTTTGGATATGATGATAATATGATAATGATTATTTGCGGAAACTAATATCTTTTCTATTTCCTACACCATACAATTATCAATTTATACATAAATATCATGAATTATAGCAACAAGGAATACGTGTATTAGAATTATATTAACTTTTTTCCTTTTAAGCCGAGAAACTAATCCTTATTTACATTGAAAACTTTGAAACAACGAAGACGGCGACGACGTGGTAAGGTAAATGAAAATGTAAAAGATGCAAATTATTACAAGCCATCAAGCGCTTCAATTTTCATACACGAGAACATATCGTCGTGATTTCCGTTGCTTACCAAAGGAATAGTCGAGATTGGAGCAAAGTGTAGCTGAATTGGTTGAAGGCGTGTGATATGGCATGAATTCTTAGGAAGGTATGATCAGTTTTTATATGTGCATGTTGCATGTAATGTAAATGAAATGAGTGAGCATAAGAAAAATAGCGCTAATGTACACTAGACGTTATTAAGAACCGGTTACTTTCTTTTAGCAAATGGACTTTGGACTCGTATCGTATGGTCAAGGAAGATGTATGGGCCTAACGCATCCACCATGCACACATGCGTACCTTAAAAGTACTTTCTCTTCATTCTGCAACAACAATGTAGTACAAACAATGTGTTGATGACGTCATGAAAAATGTAACGTGCTATCAGACATGAATTGGTTGAAATAAATATATTTTTGCTAGAAAACTACAAGTAAAAATTATATAGATGAAACAAGTTTATTTTAAACAAGAGCCCAAATGGAACCATAAAGGATCCTTGGGACAAAAGTCGACTAGATCGCTCAAAAACCAACAAAATGCATAACAAAATTAGTGAAATTGCCAATTATTTAAAATAATTTTGATTGTTCAGAAGCAACAATGTAGAGTAATAACAAACCGAATAGTATAAATTTAGTAATATGAAGGATAACTGTATGATGGACTGCTATACGATGCTGCTGCACATGATGCTGGCGTGTGAATGATGTTCTCAATCCAAGCCAAAATGGCCTTGATTGGAGTAGAAGTGATCTTGTTGCCGGACTGCCCGTAACCGTATGAACACTGGGTTGGGTACTGGACGACTCCATACAAGACGGCTCGTCTGTACTCACGGTTAAGGGGTTCAGCGACCTTGATGGGGTACTTGTAATAGGGCTCATAAGAGGGTGGTGAATAACTTGGTTGGTAGGATGGTGGGGAATAGCTGGGTGGAGAATAGCTCGGTGGAGAATAGCTTGGTGGAGCATAGCTAGGTGGTGAATAGCTCGGTGGTGAGTAGCTTGGTGGAACATAACTTGGTGGTGCATAGCTTGGTGGAGCGTAGTATGGTACTTGACGTCTGTACCTTGGAGCATCATAAGCGGGTGGTGAATAAGAATAGCTTGGTGGAGAATACGAGTAGCTGGGTGGAGAGTAGCTTGGTGGGGAATACGAGTAGCTAGGTGGTGAGTAACTTGGTGGTGTATAACTTGGCTCGTAGCTTGGTGCTGGATAGCTTGGTGGGTAAGCTGGATAGTACTCCTCCTCCTCATAGCGTCCTTCGACCAAGCAGAAAATTGGGGAACCCAAGTCAGCCTGGAGAGAAAAGACAAGTTAGAACGTTAGCTGTATTTTAACTGATACATCCCAACAAAAAGGATTTACTTAATTTATGACCGAAACTTACGTGACAAGCATCAAAATAGTACTCAGCCTCCCAGGTATCACTCTGTGGTGCAGCACCATACCCGTAACTGTACTGTGGGGTGTAGCTTTCCACTTGCCGCAGCTTGGCCCTCCTTGGTGTACGGCTGTTTTCATAAGATTCATAAGAGTATGATGGGGCATATGAAGAACCATAACCGTAAGATGGAGGTTGATAGCTTGGGCTTTGAGATTGATACTGTAATCAAGAAAAAAACAATGCAAAATGGCTTTAAGTTAGGAACATAACTGTACAACTTGAAATATAGAGGTAGTTTCGACAATCGTTTATACTTACAGAAAGTCTTTCCTGGGGAGATTCTTGATATCCAAGGACAATGCACTCCAAGTCCTTATCGGCTCCCTCTTCGTTCCTGTTCAAACTGGAAGATGGGGCAGGAGCTGGTGATGGGGATCCTCCATATCCATATCCGTAGCTAGTGTATTCATTAGTGTAGCTCTTGGAAAGATAGTAAAACTCTGGAATGCACAATGGTTCCACATGAGGATATTGGTCAAAGTCCACATCAGCGTAAAGCTCCAAAATCACAACAGGGTAGCTAGCGTATTGATCGTAACCGTAATATCCAGGAACTAAAAATTTAAAAAACAAAATATTCATTTAGGAATGTTACCAAAATGTCATTACTAATGCCACCAAGTATAATACTAATCAGGGAAAGGATTAAAAAAATGGAAACTTACTAGGATAGAACGGATGCTTCTTGCACACAGTTAATTCGTAATTCTTATAAACTTCCTGATAATTTTTATCAGTTTGAATGTCATAGTCGCCAACTCTCACTCGAATGTTGTAAATGTCCATACTGTCCACGCAGTAAGATGAGGTAATAACGTGCCTTGGGGTGATTAATCCACCTGCGCACTTGTAGTTGTTGTAATTATCCAAAATTTGCACCTGCCAAGGGTACTCTCCGAAAGATACACGATCCTTCTCATATCCGTATGGATGATGGACAGTTGGCAAAATTCCACAATGTCTAGTCTGATTTGCATCCTTATACTAAAATGAAAAGAGACAAATATTGGAATAAAATTAATAGATGACCTTTTTTACATGGAATAACAACCGGAAACGAATGAAAATATATTAATTATGAATAAAAATTTAAAGTATTTTCAACTTACGTCTACTTGGGTGTCATAAGTTTCATAATAAGGAGGGGGAGAATAATAACTAGGTTGGTAAGATGGTGGGGAATATGCAGGTGGAGAATAGGCTGGTGGGCTATACGAATAGGAGGGAGGAGAGTAAGAAGGTGGCGAATAGCTTGGTGGAGAATACGAGTAAGAGGGTGGGCTGTAACTCGGTGGCGAATATGCGGGGGGAGAATAAGAATACGACGGTGGACTATAAGCTGGTGGAGAATACGATGGAGGAGAATATGAGGGAGCAACTCCATAATAATCCACACCCAGAATTCCGGGTAGACACACGGACACCAACACTACGCTTAACAACTTCATCTTGACGGATCTGCGACAAACAAAAAAATAGAACCGGATTTTTAAACCAATGTTTCCAACGGGCTGGGAATTTTTGCGTTTAACTCAATTCACTAAACACCGAAAGCACCAACATTTTTTTTGACAAGGATCAAGGACACCTTACTTACCAATTGTATAGCTGGGTTCCGGATCCAAATTGTGTCTAGCAGAGTTTGCTGGTAATCCACCCATATTTATAATGTTGGTCAAGATGACCCTGAGAAAAATATCTTGACAAGCCGAGTTACTGACCCTGATTCCCTACTCATTGAACGTTACTCCGTATATGCCTGATACATGAATACGTTAATTGCCTAAAACATTGAAACTAATGGCAGGGAACGAGAAAACTACAGACAGCATGCTGGAGACTTTGTAGATATCGAATAGGCATCACACATAATGTGTATCATTCAGATTAACTTTGTTGGTAATAAGTATAAAGAAGTATAGTTAAAAGAGGGATGCTAAAAAGTATGGTGTTATGCCAGGTACACACGAACGACGACAAATTTACAAATTCACGGTTTTCATTTAAATGAAGCGATTCAGACTTTACAGTTTACTATCAATTGAATAAAAATAAGCAAATCACAACGGCTCTTTCTTTTCGTTCTAATGAGATTGGCCATTTTCAGACCCCTGAGAAATCATTTGAATCCAGTTGTGACGATTAATTTGTACCCCTTCAAGCAACGGCAGCAGTTTGGGGGAAAGTTTGGCAAACACCTACATGAAGTCAAGTCAATACAAAGCCAGCAGTTAACATTTAGCCAAATCCAGTCATCTTGCTTAAACATCATCATCATTATCTCTACTTGTCCGTGTAATTCTACCTCATACACTGGGGCGCATATCGAATCAATAAAGGCAACTTGCATAGCAGGTAACTGGTCCTTCTTTTCACGATTCATCATGTCCTGCGAAATAAATTAGATTCATTCCACAATTATTCAAATATCATGAATAACCCCACCGTGGTTCATCGTATGCTAGTAACGGTACATGACTTACAATAGGTACTATGTTTAGTGTCTGTTTCTCTAAATCTCCTTGTTCAAAAAACTCGCTTGCTACCAACTCAGCAATCCTACGTTCCACGTCCCACGGCTTGGTAATAGCCGCTAGGTCACAGGCAGTCATCAGCATACCTCTCAACAAGTCTCTATGATCGTCTCGCGTCCAGTCGTTATGATTCATTATCAACCAGTTCCATAAACGCCCCTCTATTCCTGTAATTTTACAACCAAAAATGGTGCACATTTTAATGACATTCAGTTCATTTTGTCAACTTGGATGGGTATCACATAATATGCCATGTTTCTTTCAGATTGAAAACTTTGAACTACCACGGTTGGTATAAGTCTGTCCTACTGTTGCAATTCACAAGAAGAACTATGGAAGCCGGAGAAAAGACTCGAACAAATACAACACGTGTAATCTTATGGCATGACCAAAGACACGAATTGTATTCGCTCAAGAGTCCACGTCAATCCAGTCCACTGAGTTCAATTCAAATGTATTTACAACAGCAGTACAGTTACTTAAATTTTGTCTAGTATGCAGATCAGTCATCATTCAAGCATTTTCATAATGTGTTAAAAAAGGTTTGTTCACACACCCAAGTGTGTGTAACTTACTTAAAGTAAACGGCGAGATCAGTCGCTATAATGGACTCCTCAATTACTCTAATCACACGGGAATATTCATCGGAAGATAAGTGACTAAGAATTTGATTACCCTATAGTAAAGACAAAAATATTCCCAACTTTAATTCTCAAGTGCACACACGTGTGTGTTCCCTTTTCCGAAAAGTGCAATGCTCCCCGTCGCATTGTCAATCTGTTGCATATCATCATCATATTACCTGACTATTAAGAATCATGAGAGCCTGGTCAAAATGATGTCGCTCCATGGTCGATGTAGAATACAGTTGTGCCAACGCCGATGATGCTCTACGAAAAAATGACAGTTTATTTTATTGCTTTTCTGATTATCACTACTCTGCATGTCCATTAGAATAAAGGGATGCAACTGGAATGTGAGTAGTATATGAAGCTAATATGGCTTGAGATGGGATGATGGATGACTTACTTTATCTGAAAGGAATTATTTGTGCCACGGTGATCCAAGTCGTGCGAAAGACATGCTATGAGAAGACCGAGGCATTCTATGTCTCCTAACACTTGCCATAATTTTGTAGCCTATGCAATTTCAAAAAGAATATTCATTCATATTTGAACATGTTTTTTCACGTTTGTAATAGTCCGACACAGACTTCTTTTCCAGAGTTTGGTTTGATAAAATATTAATAGTACGGGGAAAATTGAAAGAAAAATACCGTTAGCACTGCAAACATCATTTGTGAGACATTAAAGGAATGACGCCAGTTGTGATACAAAACTTTTCGGTAGTTCTTTTTGACAGAGAGCAGCCACCGACACAAAACATCATACTCAATATTGAACCGTTTTACCAAATCTAGATCCAAGAACATCCGCAGGCAAGCCTTTAAACACAGAAAAATAAATTGTACAATATTTTCTCTGTGGCATCTCATCAAGAAATCATTTGGGGAAGTAAAAGAGCAATAGACTGCGTTTGGGGAAGTAAAAGAATGCGTTTGACGAAAAGGAAAAGAAAAAACTCTTTACTTTGTAGGTATCTTCATCCGTCATTGCGTCATCATCGAAATCGAATGAATGGAGACGATAGTGTTGAGCGGATGGAATGATGGCAGCCTGAAGGAAAATTTTCAACACGACAACAAAGACAACCTTCTTTACTGAATGTCTTAGGGTGTGGAAAGTTGAGCATGGATTAGTATTACTCCAGAAAACTTACACTCAATGATTTGGAATCTTCCAACGGGGCTGTGGCGTGGTAACTCAAAACTTCCAACGTGACTCGTTGTTTCGCCATTGCTGTTATTGCTTTCTCGTACCTTTTTCATCAGCGAATATTTAGAAGTGAATGAATAGAGCCAACGATGAAAATAAAAGTCAACAAATTCCAAACATTCATTATATCAATGCGAACATCCATGAACTACAAATATTGTCTTTTAAAATGTGTACTCATGTGTATGAAATGTAAAAGTAAGTTACATCCTGGTGTTGTGGATTCCCATTCCACAGAAAATTGCAAAAGCTTCTACAAAATTCTCGTCACTCGTGGAAAATGGCAAACCATCAAACTTATTGATAAGCTTCATGAATGAGACACGTACCGTACATAAAAACCATAAACATAGACTTGCATTTAGTCAACATCTTGTTTGCTCGCTCCTCTCCCGAAACTGAATGAAAACCGTATACAAAAGCCCCAGCTACACAAGCTTATAACATACCTGAATGACTCCAATAATTTTTCCATCCGAGTTTTTTATGGGCATACACAAAATATTTTTATGGCAAAAATCTGAACCGGCATCAACTGAAGGATCAAATCTCGGGTCTTCGTAAACACTGCTAATATTAACTGTCTGGAAAGCAACACACAAACACAGAGTACAATTACCATACTATTCTATCTTTATATAGCATCTCATCATAAACTTTTACCACTAAAATAAAAAAGTAAACCAAGATGGAAGAAAAAATATATCTTATGAAGATCTTGATAATAATGTATCGGGAAAGGTGTTGTTCTAGCTCATAATTATTAGCCCACATAGGCTTTCCATATAAATACAATGGCGTTCATAGAGAGTTCATCATCATCATCTTTGCCAAGTTCTTCATAATAGTCGTAATAATAGGTAATAATGAAATCCATTTGGGAAAAGTGTCTTCATGCTTAATGGCATCTTATAAGAATACTAGAAAATACTACTGGAAACAAGTAGCGATGTATGGTACGTACCTCTCCAGTTGTTGCTACATATCCACTGATACCAACGTTAATGGGGAAACGGCCTTCAAACGGACTTCGGTAAGCATCAGCTTCACTATCCTCCAGATCATTAGAATCAAGATCAAAAACCCTACTAAAGGTTCCCTTTGATGCTTCATGGACTAGGAGAACCTATTCAAGCAACATATAACAATAATAAAATACCATGTTCATATTACAAAAACACATCCCCAATATAAGGGTTTCCAACTTTGTCTTATTTATGATATTATTGCCATCTCATGCCCTCCTATCACTCACGCCTTTTTTCTTGGTTCATTCACGTAACGCTACCTCTCTTGTTCTTCGTATTTCATGAACCAAGGAACAAAAAATACAGCGAAATAGAAGGCAAAAATGTGCAATAATAATTATTTTCTCTACTCTTTTCATGTTTCCTGTTCCATTTACCTGGGCTCTTTGGCACTGCATTAAAGATAGCGTATGCGTCAGTATCCTGTACACCATATGCTCAATCGTGCTTTGTTCTTCAAATAGCATTCGGGCCAGGTCAAGAAGAACCTGTGTAATGAAGAGGAAATATAAAAACAAGGCGTATAATAACAATTATTATTAGTAGTGGTATGCTTTGCGTCATGTTTTAGGTCGCTTGCAGCCTCCTCTTGAATGATAAAGGTTAAATCATCGATCATTTCTAGAAAAGGGATCGACAATATTACGAGTGTGCTGTCACATACACTGTACATACACACATAACATAATAAGCATGCAACATAGGTATAATTTTATAGATTTAAACAGCTTGGTGCATACGGCCGTGTAAGCATTTTCCAAGTTGTATTTTGTGTAGGTAGATGAGACGTAAACATTATTATTCGCTCTATAATAATGGCTGATGATGATAAGTGATGCAATGTGATTACATACTTTCTATTGCAAAACGACCCAAACGTCAAGATAGAGAAAAGCAATTTGTCTGGTGTGCCGTGTGTGTTTTTTACCTGATTCCTTTTGTTTTCAAGTTGACTTTGCTGGTACAACTGTGCGTTACCTAAGCCAATGGCACAGAATTGCAAGTAGTTTTGAAAAACAACCTCGTCCCGTTCAGTGAAAGCCAATCCATTACGTTTGTTTATAACCTTCAAAATGAGAGAAATAAAAGGAAACCTTGTTACGAGCGCTAATAAATTGTTGGCAAAATGAGCTCCAGCAAGAAAATAATATCGTCTGTCCCTTTCTCAGAGCGAAAATCATTTTTACTGAATGGCTAATCCAAAATTGGTTGTTTGTGTCACGCACGCACCCATGCCATGATATGTTTTATCATTTATTTATCATAATATACCTGCGCTACTCCAAGACAATCCCCTCGTTTATCCTTGATAGTCATACAGAGAAGAGATCTGGTTTTATATCCAGTTTTCGCATCTATTTCTTGATTGAATCTGTCATCCTGAAAAATAGAAAAAAAATTTTCAGGGCTAGTGCAATATCCTCTAGTATACTTTCTCTCCCATTGATGTATACAGAGTAGTTTAGCAAATAGGAGAATCATTTTTTTCTCTCTCTCTCCTCTTTCAAGGAAGAATGGACAAAACCACTTATATTTTTCCTACTATTTTTTTTCTTTTCCAAAATCCCCTAAAGGGAATACTCACTTACTTGATAAGCATCGGGGATATTTACTGTGACACCACTGTCAGCCACATATCCCACTATTCCTGAACCCCAAGGGATTCGTATCTCCTCTTTCTTCTCCATGTCTTCTAAGGTGCTTTGTGATGAAACATCAAATAGGCTTGACACCAGATACCGATTGCAACATCCTTTTTTACCCTACGCAAAAAAGAAAACACAAAGAGGAAACCTTGTCACTTTGACTTCACTTTGAGCTTGTTACAGCTGCGAACAGCTTTCACCATCATCATCACTAATTAATTATTACTAAACATCGTGGCTTTTTTTATATGAGTCCGTGGAAAGCATATATATGCTGGGCTGTCGTAATAGCGGAAAAAGTGATGACGTTAAAGGTTATACAGCCAACATAAAAACACACATGGCTATTTTTTGCTTTAACGCTTTTCTCATCATCATGAATTAATTAGGTAAATGGCGAAACGCCAAAAAAGTCATTTTTACCTCTCTTTCAATTTACAAAATGACTTTTTTTATATGAATTTGCCATTTTCCCTTTCTATTTATTCCACAATAAAAATCAATAATTAGTATTGCTCACCTGTACGGTGAACAAAGACGCTCTGTCAGCAGAAACGAGGACTCCCACATGCTGGAGAATTTTTAGCGTGAGGACTCGTGTATCCAGCTCATCACAAATGTCTTTCGCTAGTTCAAACAAAAGCTCTCTCTCGTCCAGTGACTTTATGTTTTGCAAAACAAGAAATGGGGAAAGAAATAATATATAAAAACAACATACACACATAGATTACATCAGGCGTAGTCTTTTTTTATTTGCAAAATAAAATGGCAAGAGATCTTATTGGATTTTTCCTCGTTTTACAACAGCTCGTGTTGTCTTGCATGCATGATATTACGATGTGAACATGGAAAAGGGCTATCGTAGAGGTGACAGTGAAGGTAAATGTTTTAACATACAATCATGTGAAAGTGCCAGCGTGCCATACTTTAACTGGTGCTGGTAAACCTAATGTTGTAGAGACATTCTAATTTAATTATGGACAAACAATATAATGATCCTGGTCCGATCTAATTTCGATCATCCGACATCCTTTCTATTTTAATGCCGAGAGGGACTAATGGATGGGGAAATATTATTGGCACCGTTATGTTAGTCTCCGCAGTCTTTGTCCTCTACGTAAGTAAATAGGTAAATTAGTGGTACCATCGCGTTGCCATAAAATTGACATCATAGTAGAAATACCGCAATACAACAACGCATCAAATGTTTGCGAAGATAAAACATTTCGAGTGAAAGGCCGTCCACAAAAATCTACATCCGTTTGGGTGGATGCATGTGTAGAGTAATCTTGCTTGGCTTTCTCTACTTCAGGGTTGCCTACCTTTCTTTCTCCTTTCCCACTCAAATTGACAAAAAGTACGTATAAATATAAACGAGAGTATGCAAAAACATACGTGTCTCAAATTCATCACGTTTGTACGTTTTATATCCTATGGGCACGGGTATATACATGTTATATCATCATGATTGCAAAACTATAAAACAAGACAATCGGAAAACGAGCTCAAACAGATATGTCGAAAAAAAAGAAAGTGCCACATACTTGCAATTCTTCTCGGGATTTTCTGTCTACTAGACTACATCTGGTGCCCAGAGGCGTTGGAGGACTCAGAAACGTGGGTGTTCCATCCAGAGTTGTTGTTACCATCGGCTTCACCAAACCTCCTTTCTCAAATTCTTGTGCGGATATTTTCCGAACGGGAGTTGTGGCTCCAGAACTTCCTGTTGTATTTCTTGATGAATTACTCTATCAGAAAAATATCAATCACTTTCTGTCATTGTAAATTGCCTCTCGCCTAGAGACAGCAGCAGGCAATTATCCTGATTACTACTGAACATGTACAGCTTATGATAAACCGCCTTTGTTCTCTGAAACTGGCAGCAGCAGCAGCGGTACAGACTTATAAAAATAAGTACCATTGCAGTTTGTTCCCTACGGAGTAGAACTTTGCATAGCATAATAATAATATATCATTGTTGTTGATGTACACATGAGATCTACATGGGCATAATGCCTCGTGGATTCAATAAATCATGAGTTCGGTAACAAGTGGGAGAAACCGACACAACTACTCCAGGCAAGCTGTTATATTTAACCACAATATCAACCTAATATAAACAAGCATGTACTCACATGCATGATCAACGAATAGATTGTCATAATCTTCATTACATGTTCTGTTTGACCTACATTCATTCCAGAGGAACAATAGCCTGAGGATTTAATACATGAATTAAAGAAAAGTGCTTTCTCGTGGTGTGTGCGGTAGTAACAACGCTTACGCTTCACCATAGAGTAGTTAAAACTTTGGGAAAATTTCACATACTTGTTGTTGCTGCGAGGAAGCAATTTCACCAGAGCTGGAGGACGTATGAACAACGGTAACTGTGGAGGCAGCTATTGTCCCTGTGGTAGCCACCAATGTTGTGACAACTCCTCCATTGCCCGATAGCGACGATGACCCAATACCCGACGGTTGACTAATAGAATGCGCCACTAGCCAACTATCAACCAAGGAGCGGGTCGCTTTCCTGTAATACAATACAACATATATTATAAAGCAGGCTTGTTTACATACTACATATAGGTAATTAGGATTACGTGAAATATTTCGCTTTCTTTGAACGTAACAAAATTAGTGGCAGTGGAAGATGAAAATATTCTAATACCTATTTGTTTAATCAAATAGAAGGTGCTGGACATTTTGGACACTGGTAATTTTATATAGAGAAATGCTTGCCACCTTTCTACTCCCACTAATGTAACATAACCATGTCATCATAAATTATAATGAAGGGGAAGGTATTACATCGCCCCAGTTGAGTTCAGTCGAGTAGCAAAAAAGACGGGCTCATAATAATATTTTTGACAAGTCACATAAATGGAAATATCCTAATGAAATGACATATCATGATGATGACATAATGACATGATAAGTTTTACTAAATGATAATAAAGGGTAAATAAGTTAGAGAGCTCTTTGAAAATGTAGATACATACATAATACATGCTCAATGTGGTTATGGAACATTCCATTCCTGTTGCAATACTTGACACGAAATATTTTACTTATGACGAAGATTGATATAAATATAATCCAATCTACATAATGATATAGAGGACTAACTGGAAAGCACAATAATAATACTACAAAATGTAATAACAGCAAAAAAAAACTTTTCGGCGAACGTTGAAAAGTCAAAAACTGACAATACAAACCTGATGAAATAGTCGTTGGCAAAATCAGGATGCTCATCCAGCCATGCTTCTATTCTGGCACTTTCAGCATCATATATTACGTCTACATTCTCGCTTCCACTTCTCAACTCCTCCATGTCCCTTACAGGCAACCCTGGAAAAGGAAAATTAAATTAAATCAAAAATTCATTATGAAACTTTATTCAATTGGCATATATGATTTGCGTCCATGTTTTCTTATATATAGCCTTATTATATTATACACAATGGGCTTATATACTATGGAATCCAGTGACAAAAAAAAGTTATGCGTAGCCCTCTCTACTTTCACTAAACTATGTAAAGAACAAAACGTGATGCACTATCCACATATATTATCATTCTCTCTAGATTTATGTGTTTTCTCATGTTTCTGCCTTGGGAGTGTTTTGTGATTTCTGACATTTAATATTTTGTCCACTAGCCCAAAATAATAGTGTCGGTTGACAGTTGACAGGAGTATTATGCAAATCAAAAGACACATACACACACAGACACAGAACACACGCCACTTTACCGACACAAGAGCCGATGATGATGTATAGACACTCTCGCACACAATGCTTCTGTATATACTTCCGTTTCTCTGCTTTTACCACCAGCACCCTGGACTGGGTTACTATTTTCGCCTTTTAGCCCACAACAGCTCAAGTATCATTTAGTCAAGAAGACTCTTTTCTCACCATCCACTAACCCATTCAGTTCTCTGGTCTGTGTGTGTACCACAACAGGACTCGAAAGAGTAACTGCTGCATTTCAAAGGAGTTCGACTAAAAGTCACTGCACCTTCTGTTTCCTCCACTGCTACCTCCAAAAAAACTTATAAGAAACGTCTTTCTTTGCTCGGCAGTTGCCCGTTACTCACTCTCCCTGTATTTCTCTTCTCTACAATAAGCTACTTCTCTGTGTAGCTGATGCCAATGTGACATTTGCACAGCTCACCCCAGAAGAGTCATACGCAGATACCAGAGAGCTGCCATATATACAAGCAGAGCAGCAGTACTAGTCCTCTGACTAATGTTCGTAAGTGGCATGCTCTCTCAAGACGATGATGATTGCCATGATTTTGATGCTTCATATTATGAAATAGTGTAGTTCAGTGCCAGACTTACCAACAAAGGTCCAATACTCGGATTCCATTACTTTCTCTCTTCTACCATCTCCATCCACTAAATATATCACGATTTCACTGGAAGTGGAGCAGTCTTTTTATTTCAGCTTTACATGAATTCACATGAGCGAGCAGCAAAGTTAAGAAAAAAGACCGTTCGTCTATATATACAATTCAATGAATGATACAAAACGGAATGGCAACAAACGTGTATATATGAGAGAGGAGCGAGGAGAAACCGAATCTTCACTCGAACGTGAAAGTGTTTCACTTCACTCCTCGTCTATTTCTTCTGCTTTAATACGTTCCAAAAATGCAATGTGCTTGCTCCTTATAAACAAAACGCAAGCCAAGAAAAAAAGTCCAACAACAACTTGGGACACGAACAGAACAAATCTTATTCGAAGAAGTGGTGTGTGTGCCCCACAGGCTACAAGAACACACAAAGATACACACACGTCGTCTTGTTCCAAAAAAGAGAGGACCTTTTTTTCCACATGTACGAAATAATATAGAAAGATTGAAAAGACGAGTATGCATGCTTCTTCTTCTTCTCCGTTTTTTTTTGTTTTAGCTAACCACGCCGTCGTCATCTTAGCGTTATTAAATGCAGCTGCTTTTCTGCTATTACTTTGTGTAGCTTTTTGTTAAACATTTCCCCCTTGATTTCCCCCATGAAGATCATCTTCATAATAACAGTAGTCAAACTGTTTAGATTTTTGCCTTAAACAGTTTCCTTACTACTATACTCACTACATTTTTTTTGAGTATGTGCAATAATAATTACTATAAAGCACCAACACATCCTCCTCCTCGGGTGCAACAGAACACAAAAGTAAACCTAAAGCTCTTTTCAGACACAAGTTATGTATGAAGAAATGAGTAGCTTAATAGTAACGTTTTTAACCTATTCCATTCTAAAATGCTATACAAAATAATAATACGAACTTGACTATGATGCCATATGTTTTAGCGCTTTTTATGTAATCTGTTAACTAAACACCACATCACCACATTAAAGAGATCTCCATAAAAATCTCCCATAATATGGTGATGATAAAGATACATAAAAACCAAAAAGCAAACTATCGTCATCATCATATATTTTTTTACTTTTAGTGCATGAACATGAACATATTCTCCTTCCATTTCAACTTGATTGCATTCAAGTTGCCTTTTGCATCTAGCACAATATATTATGTAATATTTTATTAAAAATGCTTTATGGTGTATGCATGCAAAATAAAATTCCATCTATACATAATGCTTAATGGTTGTACTCTCTATCTCTTTTCACTGAGTGTTGTGAGTATATTTTGATGATGTTGATGATGACAAGAAAGTTTACATATTAAATTAAGGTAAATTTTCACACGAAAGGTCGTGACAGTTGCTATACTTCACATAAAACACTATCTCATAAAAAAGTAAACTAAAACTTTATTTTTATGGCGATCTTCAACATTACCATCAAAACATTCGATCACATCATACAGCAGTCGAATATAGCATTTAGGTTTCTCCCATACGGCTCACAGCGTGCAGTTAAACGTGAAAAATAAAATTTATGTGGCATACTACCGAACAGAACAGCTTTTGTATGACAGGGAGTTAAACTCGCAAAAGAAAGAAAGGAAATGAGTACCATTTCGGTGGTACTGAAGTGGATACAAAACCAAAATGAGTGACAATGCCATTCAAATTTAACGACATGGTTCACTGTTTTCAAAACAAATTGCGTATTTGTTCTGTCGTTCCCTCCAGTAATTTTGAACTTTATTTATTTTGATATTCCACCATGAGCTTTTAGAAGCTCGGGCAGGAAGGACTCTTTTGTTCGTGAGAATTTATTCAGCGGTAGAGAAAGCGAAAACTTGAACTGATACAATTTTTTTCACAGAATTATCATCAACTTTTACAGCATTTTAAAGGATGAAAGAACTATGTAGCTATTATGAACAATGACAAAAATGTAACAATGTCGGAAAACTGACATGTATGTGGAAACTGTCCTCGGGCTAAAAAGATGATAACAGAAAGCATATAAAAGGCATGCAAATGTTGAGGAAAGTAGATGAATGAGACTTTTTTGTTCTACTCAAAAATGTTTTTTTAAATAATTTCTTGTACAGTTTGTGGTGTGAACCTGGCTAAATCAAGTTTATAAAATGAAAAAGTTTGAATCAGGAAAGGAGTGAGTTTCTCATTTTGTTTAAGATTACAGAAGCAAGAGCAATGATTTTAGCTTTACATTAGTATATTTTAGAATTTCATTGTCGACATGGTCATAACACTACCTCTGTCAATGACGAGCATAAACATTCCAAACCTTAATATCTGAAGAAACTAGAAAACCACAACACTTATTCTGCTCTACTTGATTTACAGTGTATAATGTGTCATTAATTTACAAAACCAAATTTACAATACTAAAATCAACAACAAATGAGAAAAATAAACCATGTTTTCTCTTCTAGTTTTTAGAATTTTGAAATGAATTGAATTAATCATCCTTTTTTTCCTTCCAAGCATACAGAATGCCTTGAAGCATTAACATAATAATATGGAGCAAAATATAATAAAAAACAAACATCCTACACAGCATTCTTATTGCAGGAGGATAAATATTTACCCAAAATAACATTGAGTTAACCAATGCTGGGAATTGAATTATATATCAACTCTAAATTTATATTTTCATTTCATTACCCTTTTTCTCCTCATTATACCATTATTGTTGGTAGTATCAGTGATCTACTGCCATTTTCAATAGGAGCATACTGTTATTGCTGCTGTTGCTGTCGATGTTTAAAAGACTTACTCTTCCCAGTGATCATATTATTATCGTATGCATCAGTGCTGAAAAATAGGTCCTCAAAAGTAACGAATGGGAAAGCACTTTCTCTGCCTCGTGCACACGTCAAGCAAAAGGGAATCATTTGGTGTACACGCTAAAATAAGAAGAAATGAGTTTTTCCTTAAAAGTGAGCAGGGATAGTCCCGGCACAAGGGTTAGTTGATATTACATGAACAAACAACGAGGACTAATGCTGCTTGCCTTCTGAAATGAAAAAGGTGCAAGTGGTAGCAGGAAACGTGTGTGCATGCAAGCATGAATACGAACGAGCTAACCAACTAACAACTCAACTTACGTACATACGTACGTGGGCAGTCATTTGAAATAATACAGCAATAAATATTTGCGTTCGTTCGCGAATTCACCTTTCCGGCAATAACAAAATGTATTAAAACGCTGAGCTTCTCGTACTCCAAGAAACCACATCTGTGGCACATTTGTGATGAGTTGATATATCCAATCGATTTCTCCTGCCAACTTTCTCCAATCACTTTCTTTCTGTCACAATACACCTCCCCAGTAGTCTTTGCCAACTTGGGGTTTTCGTATGCACCACAAAAAGACACTGTTTGCCCCTTGTGTAAACTTTATACTCCTTCGTCACAAGGTGTTCATGTTCATCATCACAATAAAACCTGTTGTCTTTGTCTCTTTGTGAGCTTCGCTTCGAAACTTTGTGCGTATCTTTCTTTATCCTGACTTTAGTGTGATGTTCAATGACCTATATACATAAACAAGCAGATCAACACACAAAACGTATAGGGTTTCGATGCTAAAAGTAGCTAGTAATAGTACTACTAGTACTGATATGTAATTTCCAAATTTGAAGTAGAGCACGTTATGAAAATTCTAACACACTCCAAGTTTTCGAATTTCGAATTTAGCAATCGCTTTTCATCATATCTTAGTTAGTCGACTAGAACTAGAAACCGTTAGACATGAAATTTTTTATTGCTAAAATGCAATGCAATGAATGTCTTTTCAGCGATTATGTTTTGAGAACACGATCTTGAAATTGCTGCGCCACCACCGTAGGCAACAGAATGTCGATTTAAAGTTTACAGTTTAATCTAATAAGTTAAACGAGGTATAAAAATGGACCTAGTCTCCGGGTTGGAAATAAATTTA
>JAHZMV010003925.1:0-19720 GCA_027743765.1 Coecobrya sp. COE2 | reverse complement strand
GTATCACCACCACCGCCACTACTAAACCATCAACATGATCATCATCGTCGTCAACTCTTCTTCATAACCATTCCAATTGCCTTTTTACACAGAAAATACAGATATACTGCCAGCCGCGGATGATACTGTTGCTGAAGTTGTTGTGTAATCTTGTCATTTTGTTTTTTTGGCTTGTTGGCATATATGTATATGTTTTTGGCCGGGTGGGCAGATAGTGAGTGGGTAGCATATGGCATATTGCTTCCTGTTGTCGTTCCTCTAGTTCCGTTTAAGTGTTCTTTCAGTAAAATTATTGTAATGGATAGCAAGCTGTAGGAGGGTGGTAATAGGAATGCAATTCATGCATTCATGCCGTGCAGCATGCGAGCATGTTTTTGAACAGGGACGAAGAAAATTGTAGATTCCAAGAGGTATTTCAACAGCAGGAGCAGTTCTAGGAGCCAGCGACAGTTGCTTTTTTTGTCCATCACCAGCAGCAGGAGAGGGAAAGCAGCAGATTCGTGGAGTGGAGATGGGATGAGTGTTTTGAGTATTCTGGAGAAAATATGTGAAAGTGATTGCATCAGATGAGGAGGAACGAAGGAAAGTACCAATGTTGTCCCTTGAGAGTAACAACTCGTCCCATTAAAAGCAAAAAAAGAAGACAAGAAGTGGAAAGAGAGAGAAACAGAACGGCACTTGGACTTGTTAAATGTGTTTGTACTGTGTACAACACAAGGATAGTTTATGTATATTTATTTGAGGAAAATATATTATCTTGAAAGAATAATATCAGCGTATATCTTAGTTTTATGTCGGTACTATTTGCTGAGCACAAGAGCGGCAAGCGCTACAACAGCAGCGGCATTCAAATTAATTTTTTTTTTTTGAAAATGAGAACAAGACTGTTGTTTTGGATCTTTTAGCTTTTAATTCATTTTCTTGATGATGATGAAGAGGCATAAGATGGAGAGAGACATGAGCTTGCATGAAATTAGGAGAGAGAAAACACATATGGGCTTGGCATGATGTACTTTTGGAAAAATGGAAACTGTCGTTGCCGATATGTCACACGCTACTGCTGAGCATAGTTGTCTTCCAATTCTCCTGTCTGACAATGTTAGTGATGATGATGACACTAATGTTAATCAAATTAGTGACGTTTGTTTGTTTGTCAACAGTAGACACACTGAGGAAGAAGAAAAAACAAACAAGAACGACATCTTGCCCTTTTGTGTCGTGTTTCTCTCCTTTTGAGTATCTTATTTTTTCCTTGGTTTTCCTTCCTTCTTAGAAAATTTATTTATGTCGCGTGTTACTCTTGTTATTGTAGTCGAGTCAGTTGGCCAACATGCCAGGATTCCGTGATGAATTATAAGATAGAGAGTTGAAGAGAAAGTGAAGAAAGAGGATGCTGCTTTTTTATAGCAAGAAAAAGATGCGAACACACAGTCAACATACACGAAGGACCAAAAAGCATTTTCGGCTTTTCATTCTTTTATGTTGTCTTTGTGTGTGTGCTGATGGTAAAGATTTTTTAGTCTTTTTACTTTTTTGGAAAGCTTTGTCGTGGCGAAATTGTGTAATCGGCTTGGCTTTCGCTTTTTGAGCGGATGAGGTTTGATGATGAGGATGATGGCGTTACGGTTTTGATGGTTGTGGTAGTGGTGGATGGTGACTGGTGACGACTACTAAAAAATGACAAGAGAGGATGAGATGGTCGCAAGTGTGTAGAACCGCACACAGACAGAGCACAAGAATGAGATGGATGGAGAATGTAGGATGTTGATAGGGAATCCTGAGAAGAATGCGTAATGAGCTGAGAGAGAAAAGGAAAAAGCGGACAAGACATTGAGGAGGATATGTGATGATCTGGTACTCCTCCAGGGTGAATTTCTTGGAAATTAAGAAGATCCTCTTTACATTTTAGGGTGATGTGCTGGTTGGTGGAGTGGTGGAGGTTGACTGATGTCTTTTGTCATTCATCCTTTGAGTGAAGAGAGATGACAGTGAGGGAAAAGGAAAAGCTTTTCTTTGGTTAGCTTTCTTGTCTCATTCTCACGTTTTCATGTGTTCTCAAGAAAAAATAGTAAATGGGAGAGGGAGAAGGAGTTGAGTTGATATCTTTGGGTTTATTGTGTAACGGTGAAGAGTAGGCGTTGGCTTATTACATAGTGTAGCGATGTTTTGTTGTTGATGAGGATGGTAATGATTGCATAGAGTGGATTTTCTGATGGCTGCGATGTGTGATGCATGCTTGAAATGTCGTGGCTGTCAGGATCATTAAAAATTGAGAAAAGAAGGTACCTAGTGATGCATTGTTTTGTTGTGAGTAGAAAGAGAAAGTTGTTGACAATGATGTGGTGATGACGTGAATACTAGAGAGTTTGACTTAAATACATAAATTACTGGTAGCATGATGCAACTGTTTAGTACGGTTTGTATGTAGATTTTAAATTAAAAGTTTCATTTATTTCCTTCGTGTGAATTTCAATTAGGAAAGAAATTGGAAAGGTTGGACTAGCAATTTAGGTACAGTAAGATGCTAATAGTTGGAGTTGTTTGTGGTGGGGAAGTACCAAGCTTATACATACGGCTACAATTAGAAGGCTGAAGGAGAGTCCGGTAAATTTGTTTCCGTTATTGCATCTGTCCATGTCGCAGAGACATATTTTGTGAGGTAGTTGTACTTGGCTTCCATTTTTAATATCAGCTAACAATTCCTTGATCTTTTCGGTATCCAACTCTTTATCATTGCAGCCCATTTCCTTCTTGGCATTAACAAATGCGCAACCTTTATGAAAGCCATTTTCTTTTATACAAGCAATTTTACCGATCGAATGGTCATTGTCTTGCAAGTCGTTCATCTGGTTTGTAGATGGGATTAGAAATAAATCTGAACAGTCGACAGCCTTATATTCTGATGGGTTATATGGCGAAACGGAGACTTGACAAACGAGTCCTGCAAACCGCAATAAATAAAATTAACATTTTCTTCTGATCGATCACCAAGTTATTCGCATGTCTGTAAGCAAGACTTTCTAATTGATCTGTTACCTTCTACAAACTGGCCCAGGCCAGCAATGCAAATTACTATGCTAAAAGTAAAAGTTGAATGGAGCTTCTGATCAGCCTTCATAATGAATAAGTGTGCTAATGGCTAACTCTGATGTTTGTGACCGGGCTTTATTACGTAAAGATTTACATTGGAATCATTGCTTTTGCAAAATACTTTACAAAAATGTAGCCTCAGATTTATTTTTGTTTTCAAGCCAATTTCCTCAGAAGGGTTGTTATCATGACACTTGCTAATAAAGTCACAGTGGTGGACGAGCTCAGCTTGATTCCGTTATTGCATCTGTCCATATTACAGAAGCACTCTTTTACAGATAAACTTGCTATACGCCCTTGAGCCAGGGTAGCCAAATGTCGTTTCACATCACTATTCGGTATTTTAGTGCACTCCATTTTTTGGTTTTCAGCAACAAAAGCACATCCCTTTTGAAATCCTTGCTTCTTACAAGCCAATTTCCCTACCTTGTATTCATTTGTATCATTGCTGCTCTCTACAATATTTTTCATCTGCTTGACTGTAGGAAGGACTAGAGCGTCCTCGCAAGCGACAACGGTCTCTTCAGTTGGTCGATGATTTGATATTGAGGCGTAGCAATGGAGGCCTGGAGTTCGAAAAATGTCGTAATTAAAGAATAAAGCAAAGTTTACCAGCAACGGTAAAACCATTCTTAAATATTTACCTTCACCGTAGTGGCAAAGGCCGGCAATGCATAATGTAATGATTAATGTTGAAATATGTGGAGTAAACCGGTTCATTGATCTCACTGGTTTGAAGGGAATACGATTTTAATTTGTGATTAGGTTAAGAGATTGATTTGTGTTTTACCAACTAACTGGAACTAACAGTTGGCGAAATAAAATAAAGCGAGACTTATCGAAAACATTATACAAGAGAGTATTAGTTGTTTGGATAAAAAAAGTCAGCTTACTTTCCAAAACAATAGTTATCATGACACTGTCGACTAAACAATTTACATCTTGGCCAATGGAAATTACACTTACTTTCATCTCTATCACCCCGCTTAATATTGGTGTACAAAATGTTTGTGTACAAATGACTTATTGGAGCACAGCATGATCCTGGTCCATCCGTCACTTCCTAATAATACGTTAATGCTCATTGAATTGCAAGTAATTTTGATTCACCTCATCATATCATCCTTTCATTTTATCCACCAATTCGTCTCCCCACTACATTTCACCTCAAAACAAGGAAACCTCATAGTTAAATATGTTGAACGGTTACCACCGTCGAGTTTGCTCCCATTTGTATTTTCCCCTACTTAAGCACACTTTTATTACCCTTCCATTCCAAGAGTCTTAACTGGAACAACCAACCAACTTTTTCACCCTTTTCTCATTTCCTCGTTTCAGATAAAAATATATTATGCTGAAGCCGTCCTACTGTCTACCTTCACCACACGTAAATAAACAGGAGAAAAAAACAATCTAGAAAATAAGCTTCTCGCTTTTGTATTCTTTTCTCATCTCCATTCATTTTCTCCATCCCCAATTTTCTTTCCTTTTCCTTTCTAAACAAAACCCACTCCTTATGAAGACTATGACCATCATGTCCGTTGGTTTCGCTGTCTGTGGGGGATTAATGGAATGTAAATGGGTGCATTTTGAAGACCATGACGAGCGTGCATTACTTACAGAATCCAAACTAGAACATTATTTTTAAGGAGTTTACTCAAAGGAGAGTATGGAGTGGAAAAGCAAACCCAATAACCTATACCTCTTTGCCAATAGTAGCGAAGAAAACGTGAAAGAGAACACTGTTGTATATGTACAACTTGAAGGGTTACTAAATGAGTATCTATTTCGTTTGAACTCACTCGCACATATCACGTGAGTGTTGCTGTACTTCTTCCTCCTGTTAACAGCCTCATCACGTCCTCCTTTTCCTCTCTTTCAGGCTCCTGTAAATTGATTCCGCGTCATTCCTTTAATTCCTTTTCCCTTTTTCTCCATGCGTAAAGCTGCTTGTTTTTTTCTGGCGATGAGGTGGTGGATGAATGTGAGGAAAATAAAAAGGGATATTATTATTATTATCGTCTGCTAGATCATCATCAACAACAACTTTGCTGAGGCAATAAGGAAGTCACTCCGGATATTGCCTGGAAAGCATGTTAAGAGCTCCTTTATTATTCTTATTACTTCTTATTTATTTATTTACTGGAAAGGGAGCCCAGTACATATTTCATTCTGAAGGAATGAGAGCCAGGCAGATAAAACAATGAGGATAAGAATGATAGTGAAAGGAAGAAGGAGGAAGAAGAATGAAAGTAATAAGCATATATACTTCTCTTTCTCTCTGGTAATAAGTGATGCAATGAGAGGGAGTAAAAGGGAGACGAGACCCTATTCATGAATGAAGATGATGACGATGATTGTAGAGGATGTATCGTATTGCTTTGCTATCAGAGAGTTGCTGTATTTTGTGTCGTCGTCGTCGTGTCAAAATCCCTTCTAATTTATTATCCAGCGGCAGGTCTGATGCTGCTTCCAATGAAGTTGAAAACTGCAGCAGTGTTGTGTTGCGATGTGGTGGCGTTGCAGATGAGGAGAAGAAAGAAAGGGAAGAAAGAGGCAGTGAATAATGTCAATCTATACGTTCATTTATCTAGCTTATATATATGCATTTATCTCCCTATTCTCCTACCTCCAACCTGAAAAAAAAGTAAAAGGGAGAAGTGAAAAAGTATATACGTGTTTGAATAGCTTTTCTACTCGTCCTTACTCTCCCGAGAATTGTGCTAATTTAGATGGTTTAGTGGTGCTGTTACCAATGTATACGTAGGGGAGAACAATAGAAAACTCCTTTAACTGGTGCAATATTTTGGGGCTGTTTGATGGAGAAATTTTAAAATATTCATTGAAGGTCTAAATTAAATAACAAAAGTATTTTTTGTATTTTTTAGGAAACTTGAAACGTGTACAGCCCCATAAACCTAATTTTTAAACTTCACTAGAAAGCAGCAATGCTACAAATGTATATAGTGTCATCATCTGCATCCTTTGTTAAAGCACCAGTTGTTTAACTACTGCTTACTGAACTGCCTCACTTCTTTATTCTGTCGGATAAAATGCTAATATCGGTGTTTCCTCCGCTAATTTCCCATATCCATGCTGTTCATCAGGCTGCTTAAATGACAATACAAAGCAGCTAATCGCTTTGCCAAACAGACAAGAACAACAACAAAAACAACATTAGAAATAAAAACAGTAGAACACAGACACAGAGCATGAAGCAAGCAGCAGCAGCAGCAAAACCGGTTTTTATAGTCGCATTTCACTCCCTTCAAAATTTAAATGACTATTATGCTGGAAGAGAGAGGATCAGAGTGTGGAGAAAGGAGGGAGGGAAGCAGGAGGAAAGAGGCTATCTCCTTCTTCCTTCTAAAAAGGAAGAGGTTGACTGTTCTTCTATCTGCTCACTTTTGTTTTTAATGCCTTTTCCCTTCCACCGCCACCACTCCTGCTCCTGCTGCTATATAACTATTGCTTGTTTTTTGTTATTGTTCTTCTTAATGTTTTGCTGGTATATTGTCCTGAAAGCACAGAGAAAATGGCTTGTTGATGGCTTCTGCAGCTGAGGAAGGATATAAGCTGAGTAGTTGGAAGAGTTGATATTTTTTAAAGCAAAACAGAGAAAGAAGAAGACGAGGAGGTGAATCCGGAGGAGAGAACAATGATGATGAGCAAAAGGCTTTTTATTCAACTTGTTCGTTTTTTTGTTGTTTAGCAAGGCGAACAGTCGTTTTCGCCAGCGCCCAAACTATAAGGCTTTTTATTCTCGTCAGAGAAATGGCTATAAAAAGATACTTTCCTTTTTCCATTTTGGCTCTAGTGTCGAGTGTAAAATGGGGTGGGTGGCTGCTGCTGCTGGTTCTCCTGTTTAAGATGTTGCTTTTTTATTTTCATATAATTTATGTTTGAATGAGTTGTTTGTTTGTTGTTGTTGTTCTTGCTGCAGTTTATCCTTTTCCATCTTTTCTTTTACTTTTTCAGAGAGTAAAACTTTTTCTTTTCATAAAAATATGTATACTGAAGATGGTGGTAGTACTGGTGCAACATAAAATGAGCAGCAAAAGAGGTGGTGTGGGAGTTAGAAGAGGAGGAGTAGCTACTTGTAAAATGGTTTGCTTTCTCTTGTAGTTTGAAAGAAAGGAGAATTTTGGAGCAGCTTTGATGTTTATTTGTTTTTTCTTGAAGTTAATGCAAGTCAACAGTAAAGTGGCTTGTCGCCCTTGGTGGACATGGTATGAATAGTTTTTACGGACAAAAGTGAGAACAGACTGGTTGACCTTTTTGTGCCCAGAGACAATTCCAAGTTATTTTTATCCATCTTTCAACTTTGATGCTTGTAGATGATGATTATTCATAAGTTTCAAATAAGCATTTTTATAAAGAAAATTAATATTTGCTTTATTATAGACGTCAGACAAGATTGTTGCTTAATATATATGACGTACTTGGATGAATTTCATTACATTTTTTTTAAAATTCTATTAAAAACGTGAGTATTGCATAAGAAGGTGAATTTATAATGAAATTAAAATATAATATACATAAGTAACCATTTGTTTATTTTCGTTATACAACATCGTATGTTCACATTCGCTAGCAATAACCTAGCTTTTTCCTATTTCGTTTCTTTTATTCCCCTAGTCAGTTGTTAGTTTTGGTTGTTGTGTGTGAGGACCAAGATTGCCGTGAGATGCCATATTATATCGTGTTAAAAATGAAGGCCGGGATTATAATCTCATAACATCATATTATATGTATTCTCTCTGCCCCCATTACCGTTAAAAGGCTTCCAACAACATGTAATAACACTACTACCAACATTTTCTGTTTCTCTTTAAATACATGTATTCTGTACTATAAGTAAGTACATTCGACCGTTTTGTATTATTACGAGCATATCAGTGTCATGTGATGTGATACGAGCAGGTCGTTACTTCTTGTTGCTTTCTCCTGAATTGAATTGAAAAAGTAGAAAGGAAAACAAGATGTCATCCCACCACCGCCACTACCATCATCGTCTTTTTTAACGTGATTCTGTTGACTTTCCCTTTCTACGTTTTTTATTTTTTGAATACAAATTGTCTCCTTTATATTCCAATAAGAGCAACTTGAATCTTATATTCTCTCCGTCTATGCCACTTTCACTTTGCTCATCTCCATTTTCAACAAATAAACAAGCTTTCTGAAGAAACAAATATCCACGAGTTTGTGTAATGGTAAAGCGTTTAAAAATAGAATGGAATGAACGGAAAGGGAAATGCAATAGAATGTATACGTATGTATTACTTCTCTATTCTGTATACCTATACATATGAAAAATGAAATTGTTACGTTTTATTGGAAATTATGTGTATGGGATCATTTACAGAATAGGAAAAAGTAAGCAAGGTTGTTGCTCCAACAGAAATTGTCTCTAACTTTAACTCTCTTTTCATTCGAAATGGATTCCCCTTTATTTCTTACTTCTGCATTGTACACACACACACACACTTTTATATTTGTACAATCTACAGTAAAAATGATCTCCCTCTTTCTCTGTTTGTTTGTCTACTGTGTGGACAATTCAACAGTTATCCTTGTGTTGTGTAATAATGCAAAAGTAGTGTAGCAAGTTTACTTACTGATGTACATTGCACAGCAGGCATGTACTGCACTATCTATCTGCTGGTTATGAGTCCCTCTGGAGATGTGAATTATTTTTACAAGACAATACCCGTGAATTCCACCCTTTTTTATATTGCACAATATTATCTCTAAGCATTACATTTTTTTCTTGTCTTTTTGGAAAAAACTGGCTGTGTATATTTATGTATACATTTTCTTGTTATATTTTGTTAACATACTTACACAGCTTAAGTTGCTGTTGTAGGTTGTAACAAAGGCAGAAAAGTGGATTGTGCCTAAAAATAAAATAGACCAGTAAAAGTAATATTTACTGTTTTTTAATGTCACGTTGGTGGGGATAAGAGAAGGAGAAAAAAGTTGTAGATTCTCAACCCTTTTCTTTTTTGGGATATTACAAAACTAATATGGTATTGTGAACTATGCGGCTCAAGATGGTCATGAGGATGATGAAAATTAAAAAAGAGAAAAAATAAAAGAGATCCAAGAGGAAAAAAATGAAAATGAGAACAGTTAGTTTTAAACAAAGGAAAATTCCGGCAAACAAAGGGAACATAAGACGAATCGCTGCTGCTCATGCTATTTTTGAGAATGGGTGGTAGACGAGACAGCTATTTTAAGCTGGTCGTTGTGTAATAGTGATCCCTAGTATTTTTATATTTCACGGATACAAACATGATTTCGATTCGGATTTTTTCCCCTCTTTCGAAAGAAATACAACTAAACTGCATCAAATCACCAAATCCGACAATTCCTTCGTCTCAAAAACACAAAAGTGAGTGGGTAGTTTTTCATGCAAGAAGAGCTTCTTAGAATGGTTTATGTTGTTCTTGGAGGAGCGCGCTCTTACATGTACACATGGAAAATTTTTATATCTTTGGCTGCGACAAGAAAATAAATGTTGTTTTGAGTTGATTTCCGGAAAAGATTTTTCCCTTTTCCTCCAGTTTTCTATTTCCAAAGTGTTCCATTTTACATTTTTTACTTTTGTTCCTCGTACTAGCAGATTTTTTTTCTTTTGAGAAAATGGAAACATGAAACCGAAATGAATATAAAAAGGAAAGTATATATTTTTTGGAAAGGAGAAAGGAGGAAAGCGGAAAGATGGTTGTTTCTTTCATCTGTGGCTAAGTACGCGAACAGGCATTGTGAGGCGGGTAGTGAAAGAGAGAGACCATCGCATCGTTTTACTGTACTGGTATCCCACTGTATTCAAAATTCAAAGTACACACGAGATGCTACAAAAAATTTAGTTGTTTTTTGTCCAGATTTTTTATGCAGTTTTGTTTTCATTCGTTTGTTCAATGGTCTGCCCGGAATAAATTTAAAAAGAAAACTATCATCGGAAAACATTCCCTTTTTGTTTTGTCTTCCTTTTCTTGTTTTAGTAGAAAAGATGTAAAGTAGAGGAATCTTCTTCTGGCACGATAATAAAAATGGAATAATAAAATATTATATAGTTTCTTTATTTTCGGTGAAGTATTATCTTCTCTTTTAATGTACTTTTCCGGATGTTTTGATTTATCATTTTTAGTAGTACAATTTTACAACTACAAAATAAATAGCTTGGAAGCTATTTATTAACTAACCAGGGTTAGTTTTAGCTGTAAAACTGTCAACGTTATATTTAATGTAGTGAATATTTCAAAAGGCGACTTTATGGTATTGAAGAGCACGTAATGTTAAAATTTGTCGACGACTAGGATTTGTCGTTTCATGACAAATCATATAGACGTCAAATCACTTACCGTATGACTTTCACCATTGCGTTTTGTTTAAATTTCATGTAGAAATGAAATATCCTCGTTAGTGCACTAAATGTAGCTTATTGAAGGTGTTAGACCATTACGAAATATTTTCCTCTTTTGTAGTCTGGTGTATAGTATTGTTAGACGGCTATATAGGAATTCGTCAACATTTGAGTATGTAATTATTATCTATCTGACATCCATTTTTGTAACAAAAGAAGTGATGAAAATTATTGTGAAATCCTGCAATGATTCATCCATTCTGTCAGTACAGAAAATTCTCTGAAGAGAGAGGCATACATGGAGAAAGCTCGCAATGTTTTTCACCATACATATATGTTGTTGGTTACATATGTTCGTGGTACAATTTTGACAATTATAATCATTATTCTCGTTATAAATTGGCTTGTTGAAAAGTTGCTGGCTTTGCAGCATTTCTGTGGTTGTCCCACCTCCATAATGTTGCTGCGGATATGTCGGTTTTGTTGCTGATGATTTGGATGATGGTGAAAGGAGAATTGGGTCAATCGTCTAGTGATTTGCGTTTTGTGTTCGTCTGTGGCTTTATCAGTGGTTGACCAGGAGAAGAGAAAGAGATCTGCCGTCATGTGGTAATAATAGTAATGCAGACACGTATTTTGCAATGATGAGTTTATTGAACGGTAGAAACATTTCTGGAGAATCACAACAGCCACCTTGCTGTTATTGACAGTGTGTGAAGTCATGTGGAATGTAGGAATATATATGGAAAGATACAGGGATTGTATGACTCAATTGGTAAAATGTAATAATATTGAGCAATCAACAAAATGGAATGTTATGATGATGGACGAGGGCGAATATTATATGGTTCTGTGAGGGACATCTCTTCTCTTTAGAATTATTGTTGGCTTCATCAGAGGGGTCTATCTTTATTCTCAGAAATAATGAACGTGATAGTTGTGATGACTCAATTCAGTCCTGAATCCACGCCCCAGCAATCACTGTCTATTTTACTACTGCCAACAACTATCAGCGCTGGCCTGTTGGCAGTACTGTATTGTTATTGTTGTAGCTTTATTTTTTACCATTACCATTATCGATAAGAAACCGGGTTTTGCTAAATGACATTTTCGCTAAAGTCGCTCGAGGAAAGATTTTTCGAATGTGGTCATGAGGGAGTTGCTATTGCGGGTTTACAGTTGGTGTGGCTCTAAAACTATTGTAATGTTCATGTTGGTGGCGACGAAGATGTGACAAAGTGAATGAAAAACTTTTTTCTCTCTCTTTCAAATGGGTTAGTTTTTGGGAATTTCGACCATCGTCGTGGTCATCATCATCATCAATATGTCCAGCAGTTTAAGAGACAATTTCGTTCTACAAAGTTGTGCTAAACTGAGTGGGAGGAAACAAACTTGGATAGATCAGTGTAAAAGTATTAATGGAGTGTGGTTTAATCGCAATTTACAACAAGTTTTTATCATCATATCATCATGCTGATCACCATTGCCATCAGCAAGAATAACAGTACTAAAAACGAAATTGAGTAAAGGGAGCGTAAAAATGAGTTTGTTGGAGTAAAATAACAAAATGTAAACTATGTTAGCTCGCTAAAATACAAGAGTTGCTGTGTAGCAAGTGACGCACTGATAACAGACTTTGCTACACATACTGTTTTCTCGGCTTTTTATTAACTTTACTACCTCACTCGTGCTATAACCACCGGGATAGTCTTCTCATGATGACGAGGAGGATGATTGTTTGAGTGATAAAAGTGGATAAACTTTTTATAGAACACCATCATCATCATAGCTCTGATCACACAATGTAGTTTAACTGATGTTCTCTGTTTTTCTGTTTGTTTTACAGGATCCAATGGCAAGTTTCGACGTGAACAGTCTGGACCCAGACCCAATGCCAACATACGATCTGACAGACAGTAACCGTCATGGGACTCGGTGTGCTGGAGAAGTGGCGGCCGAAGCCAATAATAGCATCTGTGCCGTGGGCATTGCCTATGAGGCTGGTGTTGGAGGTATGTGTTTCTTGTTTTTGCAGAAAATGTTCACACACTCACGCATAATAATAGCACTACATAATATCTTATTTTACTGCTGTGTGTGCTGTGTTTGTTCGTTTTGTTGGAAGTTGAATGGTAGGACTACTCACTTGCAACTTTATGAGCTTCACTTTCACTGCTTTCTCTTTATTGGCATCACAGCAGCATCATCATCATCGCGTGTTTGAAAGGTCGTAACGTGAAAAAGTAGTCACTTTTGAAAGAGGAAACAATGCAAGAAACAATACAAAACGTGTAATTACATCGGTGGCACTGTAAAGGACACTGTTGAATGGTAGGACTACTCACTTGCAACTTTATGAGCTTCACTTTCACTGCTTTCTCTTTTATTGGCATCACAGCAGCATCATCATCATCGCATATTTGAAAGGTCGTAGCGTGAAAAAGTAGTCACTTTTGAAAGAGGAAACAATGCAAGAAACAATACAAAACGTGTAATTACATCGGTGGCACTATAAAGGACACGTATACCTATGGTGTTGCTGCTCATGTTCCTTTGTTGATTGACTGTGAGAAAAATATGAGAATATTTTATTGTTTTGGTTGTAGTGGTGTGGTCTGATGATATTCAGCAAGACAGTAAAACACAGCAGGGAGGACAAGTGGAAATGGGGGCTTTCCTTTTGTGGTCTTTCTTTATGTTTTGGCAGATTTAGAGTTTATTTACTGTTTACTTACTCACTTGCTACGACGACGTAAAATTGTAGAATATTATTAAGTTGAGTTGGATGAATTGAAGCGGTTTAGGATATAGAGTGGTGAGTGGTGATGAGGATGATCACGATGATGATGTGATGAAGTAGGTAGTAGGAGTAGTCGTCGTTGTTGCAAGTAAAGCAGCAAGAGGAGAATGAAGATTGACGGGAACAAGAGTTGTAGACATGCAAAGTTACAAAGTCCCCGAAGAATGGTACTTCATGCTCATCTCGCTTTATATACGATGCGCTACAAACTATAAGCTCAGAGATTCACATCCATCTTTTTAGTAAATTATACATGAAATGGAAAATAACTTGTTGGTTGATGTTGTTTTGGTTGCATTGAGTGCAGCTGAGCACCACCAACAGCATACCATCAGATGAAAAAGAAAAGAAAATTTATTGTGGGAAAATCAGAATGCTTTGAATGAAAGAGGATTTAGATGATAAAATGTTACGGTTAAGCAGGTAGAGTTTTTGTTATGTGCAAAGCATAAATTTGTTATGAAGAAGGCAGAGAACGATAAAGCGTTTCTTTCTTGATAACATTTGGGGTGTTCTGAGATGTAGATTTTCCTAGATGATACGAAAGAGATATGAGATGTATGACATATTTAAGAGGTTCAGTTACATCCTTCTTGTGATTGTGTTGTTGTTGCTATCTATTTCTAGAATTCAATATTATTAATAATAAGGGTGTGCATAAATATGGAAAATAAGTATGCACATTTGTCAGGAACGGAAATGATTGGAAGGAGAAAGTGTGAATAAATTGGTTTTGTTGACGTGGAAAGATTGAAATGATGGAATGAGAGATGAAATATTATACTAGATTTCTTTTGTCAGCCCACGGATTGGCTATATGGCTGACTGTCCAACTTGTAGGAAATATTATGTTGGAATCTGAGAAAACCACTTTTGTAACTTTCTTTCGTTGTATTTGAGGAGGCGTTCGACATGCCTATATTAACATGCTCCTGTTAATATAAACTTATCAAAAAGTAGTATGTCAACCTAAACGTGTAGGCGAGTTTGAATTGAGAGATAAGCTGCATGAGGATGAAAAATACGGAAAAAGTGGTTCAGATGTGATGATGATGACGGCATGTAGTTGTGGAGGAGATAGATAGTTGGATGGATAGGTGTTGTAGTCTTGAGGTGGTTCAGTCACGTGGAAAGTGTCTGGTAGTGGCATGGTGGATGAAGAAAGGAAAACATGAAGATGAGAAAGTTTTTTCTTCTTCGCTGACTTGACAAGGCAAGGCGAGAAAGCATTTTGCGGTGACGAATGAGTGGTTAGTATTTTTATATACAGTCCATTATAATACAGAATTTGACTGCTCCTTTGCCACCCATCGTATAACAACTTTTGTAGGTACGTATCATCATCAAAACCATCACTCTGTGTAAAACTTTCATTTTAACATTTTCCATCTCTTGATTTTTTTTCAATTTTTAATAATACTCTCATTTTAGACACGGTTGCTAGTCATTTGAGCGTCAGAAAAAAGGTGCTATAATCTTGTCACTTATGTTTGCGTACTTGTCTATATTTTGGTTGTAGGCGGCTTTCTTCTATTTGCTTCACCGCACAGAAGCATTTTAAAATTACAATTTACAGCTAGCATATCAGTGTACTTATTATTGGGACAATGTTGGCAAGATAAACAGCTTCATTCCCGGTTTTGTACACATTTGATTTTTTGCCTACTCTCATATTTTTTCTCGCTGAGTCTGAACTCATCAGCAACTTTGCTTTTTAATGATGATGATGACGGGTTATAAAGTTAGCAAAAAAGGATACCGCTGTCTCCACTACGTCTGAAGGATGTCAATAAAAATTCACGAAGAAACTGCTCTGCTCGGTTTCTCAGGATCATCGACATGAGAGCATGATATGGGTTTATGGTAGAAACAAAAAAGTATCAGCTTAAAAGTTTCATTCCACTAGTCTCTATTTAACTTAAAAAGCAAATCAATAAACTTGTGTGTGGTACGTACTAAAAATAAGCATCGTGTCATGCCATGCTTCCAACTCGTTTTAACCAAGAGTTGTTCGTGTCTTTCAGCATGTTTTTATACCTCTGATGACGATAATGATACTCTTCTGTAGCGGTTGTGTATTTGCAACCTTATACTTTGGGAAAAAAATTCGCCGATACTGTGATGATATTATATCAGCGCCATGACGGCTTTCGCCGTCGTCAAAATGAGAGCAAAGCACGAGTCAAAACTTTAATTTCCCTTTTTCTCCTAACAACACACCCAAGTGACTTTTTGCGTACGTTAGTTGCGTAACGCTGCTGTTTTCTCTGCTGAAAGTTGTACGTGTGGTTTTGTTTGCCGCAGAAAATAGAACCATTTTCGTTAGCATCTCTTCTCCTCTTTAGCTACGTGATGTGATCAGTTTTGTTCACTTTAGAGTTTAGAGTAATAATATAGCAGCACAAGTTGAGTTAAAAAATGCTTGAAAATGACGAGAGAGCGGAAGAAAAATGTAACTACTATTTTATTTTTCTCTGTTGAAAAAAGGTCGTGCTGGCACTACAAGCCGCAGAAGTAGCAACTCATTTTCATGTCGTTTGCCAAAAAGAAACTTGGGAAAGAATGAAACTATTATAGAGCTGATCTGTCTTATAAGGTGGTTGATCATCTCTCTTGATAATATAGGGTAGGTTTACTACAAGAGGTTGAATGCTGCTTTTTGTGCCTTTTTAAAAAGAAAAAATAAGATGGAATGATCATCGCGGCAGCATGGCATTGAATAATAGAAACAGGGAGCAAAAAGCTCTGGGATAATAAATGACGAGAAAAATGCCATTTTCAGCAGCAGCAAAAAGAGAAAATACTCTATACGCGGAAATGTCTAACGAAATTTGGGTATTGTTACTCTGCAACAATTTTTAGCAACATCGGCGACATCATGGAAAGGGCAATGGCAAGTCGGTGGTGACATGCGAGAATATAGGCATATTATTATTTCGTCTTTCGTATATCTTTTTTGGGTAAGATAAAAACACGCACCATTTTCCTACTTGCTGCTGATCTGAGTAGCACTAGAACTCTATTTGTTGTTGAAGACGACAACACGACACCACGCATAAGGCATATGCGAAGAGAGCTTTTCAAGAAGAGAAAAACAGCATCTTTATTGCTGAAGAAAAAAAGAAACAGGAAAATATATTATTATTGCAGAGCTGTCACTTTATTTTCTTCTTTTTTTCTGCGTGTGTCGTTTCTTCGTTGCTGTCGCGTTGCGTGCTTTTCCCACTGACTTTTTTACTTGGTTTCCGCGTTTTTTGTGTGTATTGTTGTGTGGAAGGATAGAAAGAAGGGTCGTGACACAATTTCCCTTTTTTGCATGATGCGTTGATGATGATGATGATAGCAGCAAAAAATATAATAACAATAATAATATTGTAAAATTGTGTATCGTGTTGAATTTTTAAATTGTATGCTTTCTCCATATAATACGGCATGTACGCTTTTATCATTCTTTCTCCAGCATTTCTCAATTTCACTTTCTTCATTCTCTCCAGATGATTATCTTGTCGGGTCGGTTATATGCTGGTATTGTTAGCACAGCACAACAACGTATCTTTTAAAGTAATAATGAGATTGCCTTTCTGTTGTGGCGTTTCAAATGAATACTATATCATGTTGCCCCAAAAGATTAAAAAATAGCGAAACGAACATTTTAAGTTGTTTTACACCAAGTTGCAGTTTTAGGTAGTTCAGCAGGCAATTGTATATTTATTGTGCATGTTCTCCAACTTGTACCGGTAAAAATTGCCTTTCTCTCTCTCTAGTTTGTAGTTTGTTTCGGTTTTTTGAGTGGCAGTGTCAACATTACTTGGTTCATACTCTCCTTACTCCCATCACCACAACTTTTTCCATTTGCCTCCCGCCAAAATAAGGCACATTACAAACTTGTTCAAATGACACAAGAAAAATACGTTCCCTGCTCTTATGTGTGATTGTTATTATTTCCCTAGCACGCGCACGGAGCGCACAATGATAATGCGAATTTATTACACTACTGAAATTTTGCTTCCTCATTTTTTCTTTTCATTTCACACATGTCATGCATCACTGTACAGTTAGTAGTTTTCCTCCTATTTTTGCGGGAAAATAACTAAGAATATGACACCTATATTCTGAAACTTTTTGTGCGCCTGTAACGGATTCGTCTGCAACTTTTCTTCTTTCGTATCTTGCCTACTCGTCAACAGTTTCTGTATACTCGTGTAGAAGAAGAGGCAGTGAAATGTCTGGGACTTGAGCATCATCACCATCAAACTGCAGTTTTTTTGTACGTGGACATTATGCCATGTCGTCATTGTCGCCTTCAAATGTTATTTATATTTATGTCATCCGCCATACCAGTATAGACACCAAAAGCGTTAATATTGCTGTTGGATTTTTTTGAAAGAGTATATCTTTAGCTGTCGTGCTCGTTTACCCATGTCATGTCTTGGATGATAGAAGGAAAAGAAAATTTATAGAAAAATTGTGTATGGCTCGTTACATATTATTATATTTCTTCCTCTTCTTCCTCTTGACAGCTTTCTCCTTTAGCATTAAATATGATGCTTATATATACCATCCTACCCACACCAATCATTTTACTTACTTTTTGATATTATTAAATGGATAATGGCATTATATCTCTTCTGGCTACCCGTATAACTATCAACAACTACCTATGTTATTATGATGGGGAGCACTATATATAACAGGCTGAGAATAGGACGTAACGAAGGAGCCAATCTGTGTTTCCACTTGAGTTGCCTGTAATTATTATCCTTCGCTCCGTCTGCTTTCCCTCTTTACTTTCCTTTCTATTAGTATTGGAAATGTCAGTGTGTGTGCAGGGTGGAGGGAGAAAGAGAAGCAAAAAGGGAACTATTTTTTGAAACGTTACGACAACAGACAGTCCAAGAAAAAACCTTTCACCAAGCTAGTAAGCAGTAATATTTAATGTTGGATGTGCGGTTGTAGTTGGGTGATAGAAATGGTAATGCACTCGTATTTCCTCTCTCTTGTCCACACATTTTCTTCCAAGCCAACGTGATCAACATCATCCTGTCTGTAAAATTCAAAAGGGGCTGTGGTACTTTAATAAAGTGGGAAAGCTGAACATTTCGGTAGTCCAATTTTTAAAAATGTCACTGTGTTGGTACTAGCTCTACAGGAGGAGTGAAGTAGTAGTAGTACAAGCGAGAAATTTGCAACGTGGCGACGGGAAGACGGTGAGCGTGACGCCAAAAAAATTGCCGAGGATGACACAATCCTACTGCTATCATCAAGAAAAGGAAAGAAATAACATATTTCTCCTTTTTTGGTGTAATCGTGGTAGTAATAAGCTCATACATTCCTTTATTATTCCTGCTTTTTACAAATAATGCGCTCACTCAAGTTAAGCTATTTTCTATCTTATTCCCTCTCTCTTTGTTGTACAAATCACTTGGCTCATTAACTAACATTGGATGGGATTTTTATTTGCTCTCTTTTCCTTCCTTACTCCTTCCTCGTCTCAAGTCACAGTCTTCATGAATAGTTAGTTGGGATTGTGAATAAAAGAGGAAGGAAAGAAGAGTAGTAAAAAATGAGAAACGATCTCACATTCCCATATTATATTTGCTCTTCTCTCTCCGCTTTGCTTTACTTAACTGGCTGTCTGAGAATAAAAGCTAATCTTTCCACGAAATCGTCTTACATTACTTTTGTACTTGATCAATTTTTTAAAGCTCTCTTCGTCTTCTTCTTTCTTCATCGTCGTCATCAATGAAAAGAAGAAAATCCAATTGAGGATGATATTTTTTCTTCATGTTTTTCTCTTCTTTGTTGTCCCGTATTCATTCCAACAAATGGAATGTATCAATTCGTCAGATAAGAAAACTCATATACTCACAAACAAGTATATAAATACTTACACAAAGTGGAAGTAAGTAAAGGATGAGACCTATGTACATTTTATGTTTGTTTGTATGTATATATGGATGATGTATATATTTTTTTCGTCATGTTGTTGGCTTCTCAACTTCTCCGTCTTCATCATCATCCGCTTTTTAGTTTGCTTCAGTGGTGTGGACTGGACTGGACTCCCCTTCTTGTACACGCTGCTGCTTCTTTCAGGGCAGAGCAAACTGAGAGCTGTGTTGCGAGCAGCAGAGAAGAAATCCCGGAAGACGAGCTAATGCAATGTCCTTATTTTTCTCTTCTTTTTTGCTCCACTGGATTATGTATTTGACTAACTCGCTGTTCTCTGTTCTATTGCCAGTTTACTGGGCATTACTGTGATGACGATGCTCTGCTTGATCAAGCTCACTTCTTTTTCTTCCTCTTCTTCTTTTCAGGCTTATTTACTTAGTTCATATATAGCTTGCTGACTTGTGCTTCTCTGCTTCTTTTACTGGAGTAGTACTGTCCGTCGTCGTCCTGGTCTTCTTGAACGAGACGAATCAACTCCCAAGTGAGACGATAGCTTGGATGGATAAAATGGC
>JAHZMV010003924.1:0-15600 GCA_027743765.1 Coecobrya sp. COE2 | reverse complement strand
GTGGATTTTTGAACTTGTGGATTTTTGAATTTGTGGATTTTTGGACTTGTGGATTTTTGGATTTGTGGATTTTTGGCTACAATCCATAAAAACAAATCGTCTCCTCAACTTCTCACTCCATTTTTAAAATTCCAAAACTATTAAGTACACATAATCTTTGTTACAGATAATGTTCATATGGTATAATAAGAATAGTGTGACGTACATGTATTACTGCAAATGGAATCAATCGTGATCAATTTGATTTGAATTCTCGTTTGTGCTTGAAACATTTGAACAAATGTTTCAAGCACAAACGAGAATATAACATTATATTTTCATGTAAGCGTACCTCCTATTCTAATAATTGTTAAGTTGTGAACCAAGTGAAAGATTTTGTCGGACATTGCAAATTGTTTGAAATCCATCGATATCATATGTAAAATTAAATAACTTTCCTATTCACTTTATGTTCTTTTTTGTAGGATAAAATGCATCAAAAGCAGATTTCATTGGAAATTTTATCCTGTATTTTAGCAAAACTTTTAAGCCCAGAGCAAATATACTTTATCAAATTAAACTTACTCACTGCTTTTGTCCCCATTATGAAATCTAACTTTCCTTCGAACTACCATCAGTGGGCATAAATACGAAATGGTGCTCAGGTTATTAATACAAAATCTACAAATTGAGTGCATGAATTCTTGATAATTTTCAGTTCAATGGCTTCTAGAAGTGAACCGGTTCTAATTAAAATTTGGGTTTCATGAACTCCAAAATCGCTATTTAAATCAGCAAACGATTATGATATAGGTAAACATATATATCATAACTAACTATTAAACTTAATTATTGCGTTTGGTAAATTTCGAAAAAATCAAAAATTACTCAGTAAGACTACATATGTCAAAATGTGTCCTTTCAGAAATTGCCGAAAACTATTCTAAACGATATAGCAAATCTCGATAATTTGTTAGATTTTAAATATTACGGAATCCGTCAGGTTCGGACCTAAATGCAAATAATTATCATGTAATATCAGCTGATATTATCCTCAGCATTTTTAGTCCGTCATGTAGCATTATTCCTTATTACAAAGATTATCATTGTACTATTTAACTAATAAACTTCATAGTGGCAGAAATAATTGCTTAAGAATGGTAGCGGTTTATGTATATAGAGCAGAAACGTCTTGTGAAATGTTGCCACTTCTGATTCAACAGTTTCTAAAAGCGTAGGCGGAAACCTGGCCAAGCCAGAATGACATCAAGCGACATTACACTAGTGCCTGGAATAGTTAGTTTGATTTGAGATTTTTCGGTGATTGAATTTTTTCAGGAATAGACAGAAAACTGTTAACAATGGGTGTCGTAATATAGTATAAATAATTTACATGTGGTATCCTGAATCAAGACTTAAAAATTCACTGAACATTTTAAGATTCGAGTGTATTTTTAAGTCTTAAACTTGCTGCTAATGTTCATGTAAAGAATAAAATGACCATGCCTTTAAGCCTTGTATACAATACCATCATTTAACTGTATTAGTTATTCACTAAGAATAATAATAAATCTTAACGTTTTTCACTTGTATTTGTATTCTGTAAGATTTGAACAAACAACCCAAAATCAACATTCAACTTCCTTGGACCTGTTGATTATTGTAAGTCACCCATGGCACCATCATATTTGGTATGGCGTCTAATGAAAATTTAAATGGTTCCAGGATTAAGACAGGTTTTTAACATAAAATGAATTTGACTTTAGCTGCACCAATTAGTTGGGTATATGTATGTCTCTCTTCATAAATTAATCCATTTCAAAAAGAAGAATTGATTTAGAAATAAAAATATGATGAAATTGATAAGTTGCTTACAATGCTTAAGCATTGGTGTACTTAGTTTTGCCAGAAAATGGAAAACTCATTTTGTTAATTGTGTATTGTTTTGCGATTCTCATTTTGTATATTTATTAGCAGCAGATTTATGGTATTTTTGTGTTTTATTGCTATTTTAATTCGTTCCCGTTGTTTAGCATGGCCGCCGGCCATCTCAATCTCAATTATTTAAATGTGGTACCGCCTAATTAATTCCCATGATTTTATACAATTCTCCTTTCTTAAGGAAAGGGTACATTTTAGGATAGCATACTTAAAACATGCATATATTGCATTTGCAAGTGTGAAGATTTATAATGATAAAAATTAGATTTTGTGTGATAAAACTTGCGGACCAATTACTTTTTCTAAATTTCTGTAGTTACAATTACAATGCAGACGACCTTCCGACCTATGATGGAAAAATTCAGTCTGTTCTTTTATTAAAAAGTATCTCTGGCGTTGATTTATGACTAAAAACATTATGACAACAAATGGGGTCACGGACTAAAAATGTTGCTTACTTCTACTTCGTTATCAAGTTTATAAATTCTATATTGACGCGTGGATATAATTTCTGGGTGAAATAACCATTTCCATGTATCAGTTTACGTAAATAAGATTCGTTGTTCATAGCTTTTGATACCGGCGCTGTGATTTCAGACACTTTCACAAATCCTGTGGTGTTACATCAGACTCGAATCTCTTTCAAAAAGGGTTTTTCTGAGGACAGGTATGAGTTGTACTGCAGATGTGCATTTCTATTCTTACTTATTTAATGTATGTATGTACACCTGATTGGGTGGATGTAAAAAGTGGATTGATAATCGCTTCATGGCTCATATTAGTATTAACGGTTTAGTGAATAATATCCTGCACAATGCGTGGATCTTAGTCTAGAATTAAGTGGAAACATTCCATTTAAATTGCCAGCAAATAGTTAAAGCATATATGTAGAACGTTTAAATCTTTGGTATGAATCTAAACGGTGAATGGCCTGGTAAAGAGATCAATGCTGTTCAGATATGACTGTTTACATTACGATGTTTGTCCTTGTTACAGCCGAATACATTGAAATTCTTCTGGGGATTACAATTAATTTGGTGGAAACGGTAGCATTTTCCGTCGATATTGGTTTCGTAGATATTGATGAACGATGAGAGTGAAAATTGCAATAGACCTGTTATTATATTCAAATATACCCAGAATATTTTTCATGCGAAACTCTACTTTTATAATTTGTTATTACATTTTCAAATTTAAAACATCGTTTATGGCTGCAAGCGACCTGCTTTATAAATAATAATGGTACAAGAGCGAGAAAGAACGAAATGGAGTGTAACTTCTTAAATTAAAACTTCAAAGTGAATTCAGGCTTCTTATGTATCAGTATCTATATGTAAACAATCTGTTATTAATATTTGCCGGTGTGTGTAGGTATTGTCATTCCTTGTCCTTTTGCTCAAACTACGATTTGTTATTATAATAATCAGTTTTATTGAAAATGATGTTGATTCATAAGTAAGACAATGATTAAACCAAATCGACCTTCGCATAATTTTTTCATTAAAGACCGCAGCTAAATGCAATTCGGCGTTTATCGTATAATGTTCATAAATAATGAAGCATTCTATTCTATTTCGTTATACCAATAAGGTATTACCAAGCGTTACCTGCATTCACTTCAGTGATAAGTTAGTCTTTGACAACTCTTAATTTAACATACAAACATACTTCAATTTTTAGATACATAATAATACATGTAGAATTTTTAGACATGCAGAACGTTCGCTCAAAATACTATATAGCTTTCACCAGTGCGGATAATAAAGTTGATAATCTTGATAATGGCTGCAACAGAACATATTCAATATATAAATGTTAAATAGAAACTTCATGCCTGGTATCGCCAATCTTCAGCAATCATTTATATTCATTTTATGACAACTAATTTTCCATTTTCAGTAAGGTCAACGGTTTTTTGGGCCAAGCTTCTTTGATAGTGAATGATAACAATTACTTTGATATATTTTATTTACTGATTGTAAGTTGGGAACCAATTATTTGGAAATTTGATAACGATTGTAAATACGTACTCTTATTTCTTTTAACGATAAATAAAAAACAGAAGTTTTTCTGCTTTTATTTACCGACTCATGAAATTAATATCGAATTTTAGTCAAACCCCACAAATACGACATTTGATTCCACCGGGGTAGATCCTAAATCCAAAAAGACAAAAATCCAAACGTCCAAAAATCCAAAATTAAATAAGTTTGATTCTTGTGAGGTTAGGTTATATTAGGTTAGGTTATGCCAATATTTTATTTGGAGTTTTGTACTTTTGAACTTTTGGACCTTGGATTTTTGGATTTCGGGTTTTTGGCATTTTGGATTTTCGGACGGTTGGATTTTGGACCCTACTGAATTTTCGTCTTTTCGGATTAGCGACAAGGACCAATTCCACCTACATACTAATAATGTGACGAATGTTTTGAGATAATATGTAAATACAGCCGTTTTAGTAAAACAAAAAACTGAGTGTGTAAGGTAGACTTTTTAGATGAACTTACTGAACTCCACATAAAAACCCTTCAAATTAATCCATGGTGTATTTAATGCTAAGTTAGAAAGTGTTAATTGATAAGATTCACTTTTTAACGGACCTTTTACATAATGGTAGGTCATTTTTAATTGATTTAGTAGATAACTGTTAATTAACTTAAAGAAAATATATAATTGTTAAGCACTTTTTAGAATTTTTAGACACACTTAAGTGTAATTAAATCTATTTGCTAAGGCTTTCGTATCACTTTGGGTAACGTTGTATAGTAAGGTTGTTTTTCGTAGATTTTATTTATTTATTTTTTAGAGTCATTTGATTTTAAAGAGTCTGAATAAAATGGTTTTGCGAACTGAGACTCGAACTCAGTATCTCAGAGAATGGACCTCTTCTTTAACGTTCATCTTTTGAGAATAAAGGCTAACAAGCTTATGATAGGTTTAATAATCGATCTATTACCTATAGTTTAACTTTTGAAATTTGAAAGATCGATCTTGAATATCTCGTCAAGCCGATGAAAAGCTAATATCCATATGTCGGAATCCTGAAACTGGTGAGCAGTAAAGGGCAGGGAAGCTGATGGTATATTTTAAAGTTAAAATTTATGTTTTTTACATGCTCTTTCCACGAGGTATTAAAAATTTAATTGTATTTTTGTAATTCGATAGTGTAATCGATTCGATCGAGCTGGGTTGCTATGCGTGTAAAAGGATGCTGATTTTTGACTGAATCTCATAAAAAATAAAATCTACGTATGTACGTGGCGTAGTCAATAAAAAACTGTAATTCAAAATGTTTTTTTCTTACCTTGATATTTTCAGGTATATAGTACTAATAGTAATGCACTTATACAATACCTATCCATATCTCCCATTCGGCATGGCACTTTATTGTATAGAATTCAGAAATAATAATTGGTACAACACTCTGCCACCTATTAGTTATGTAAAGGAGCCGATGGAAAGAGTAAATTTAAATGGCGTCTTTATTAAAAAGAGACTAGTAGAATGTTGTTAAAAGCTTGTAGAAATAAATTTAACATAATCTTTCCAAATTAAATTGAATTGGGGATTAAGTTTCCAAGTGGTTTAATAAAGAAACTATTTAACTCATACATATGTACTTAGATACTACATATTTAATATCCAAATAAATTCAATGCAGATCAAATGTAACAGATCGTTGATGAAATGAAATTTGAAGTTTTGCAGTCAAAGCTGCTCCGGATACGCTTGATCTGGATGTTTCAAAATCATGTTTGACCATCCTGACCAAATGCGTTATCAATTACTAACAAGATAAGGTCAAAAAATCAAAGTATTATTGAGTTAGGGCGAACAAAGACGGTTAGAAGGAAGGATTGAGTTTACCTCTACTGGTTACGTATTTTTCAACGCAATTTTCTATCCATCCCGGCAATATTCTGGACAATGTATTTGCTACCCCATTGAATTCGATTAAAGTATGGCAGAATAAATGGCTGTCCTTTCAAGGTACATCTTTGTGTCATATTGCTCAATAATCTCAACATGTCCCATAAATTTAATATTTTACAAAGCATATTTTACTTTTATGAGGGATACGATCCTGGTATCAGGTTTTGTATTTTAATATGGTTGTTTCACATATTTTCTTAAAAGCTGCTCTATTATATTGCTTGTAGTGATGATACGTCGCAAGATGAAATCATCTCATTACTATATGGTTACCTATGGCCTTGTTTGCTATCATACGGCGTCTGTAATGTACCAATGCCTACAACCTGTAAAATGACATCCGTTTATATTAACTTATTTTCAAGTTATCTAATTAATTTGGAAAGAACTACTAAACACATCATACACAAGTTCATTTGTTACAACAAAACGCCAAAAAAATATGTTGTTGTTTCCAACTGTTTATAGTTTGGGGAAAGGTGAGTTGATGATTTAGATTACGAGTGGTAATAATTTTTAGCAATAATATTTAATATGAAAAACATGGTATATGTTGCTTTTGTTAAATTTGTAGAACCAGCAAAACGCCTAATGACTTTCCCTGATATTTTTTAGGTTTTGAGATAATTCGACATTCCAAAAGGATTAAAACTTTAAAAATATTAACTAATTTAATAGAAGGTGTAATTATTTATGTGGTTAGTGTTACTAAACACAAAGCATGACGCTGAGACGGACAGAAAACTAATTGAAATGAGGTGGTAATTTGAAAAGAAACAATCAGTTGATTTCTCCCCATAAACACTTCACTAAAAGTGGGCGGCCATCTCCTTAGTTGCTACGTATACTTATCTCTATATGTTTAAAACTCAGTCAGCCAAGGTTGATGTAGACGCTGTGAGACAGAGTATTCAGTGGACACATTCATAAGATAAATAATGTTATAATTTTTACTCAAGCCAAGAGGTAAACAAATCGATACAGGACGCATACTTGAGCATACTAAACAAAAACGTATGCTATAATTTCTGGTATGTAAAACCAACACTCACTACCAATCATTTCTTTCAATGAAATCAGCTTAAATTAGTTACAAAGCATATTAAATGGGCAGATTCATTAATTGTAATTCAAACTGTTTTTTCTTACGTTCCTGTTTTGAGGTATTTAGTAATAATAATTAATGTGGACAATTTATTGTGTATAGATTTCATAAATTTATAATTGTTATAGGAATATTGTACCTGTTAGTTTCGTAAAACAAATTAATTGCAAGGGTAAATTTTAAATGGCGTTTTAATAAAGAAGAAACTTGTTGCAAAATCAAATTGAATGGAGGATTAAGTTTCAAAAGTAATTTAATAAAGAAACTATTCAATTCAATCATAAGAACTTACATCATAAATATTTAATATCCAAATAAATTCAATCCGCAATAACTAAGCAATGGTAAACAAAAATAGGCTTCGACTTTCTTAAATTATCCCTGCGTTTCCAAAGTGAGAGTGGTTTCTTGTTCTATGTTTAACAGTAAAAGTAATGCGGAATTGAGCTACATATATATTATATTCATGAATTGTTGATGCCTCGTTACTTTATAATTTATATACGCATAAAACGAAGCGGCTGACAAACAGCAAGTGGCATCTAGACTAATCATATAATATCTTACTTCTAGTCATATTAGAATTATTTTGTTTCGTTTGGTGAGCGTGTTTCAGACATCAGATAAAAATACCAGATTTGTGCCACAATTTTTCTTTAAATAAATGATGAAGAAAATTATTGGGAAATGCATACTTCAAATGTAATGTATTACGTAAATACCCTGAATAGAGGTCTGAAAAAATGCCAGAGGGATGAGAAGGCCACAGTTCCTTAGGTGACCAAGGGAAATCTCTCCAGAACCTACTACACCAGCCCTTCTACTTGGATGCTAATTTTGCCGGTTTGTATTGAAGTCAAACATCACACTACAAAATTTATGAATAAGAAAGATTTAACGGGAAGACAAGAAAAGTTTAATTTTCGTTCACACGTATAGCAAATAATTCCACTATGGACATCTTAAAAAAGAAAAGATTTGTCTTCTAATTTTGTCCTGAATATTCATTTGTACCCAAACTGATAAAATTAACAGTCAAGTTCGGACGGAGAGATTTCGTTTGGTTGCCCATGGAACTGTGACCGTACGATCCTCTTGGCATATTCTTCAGATCACTATTCTGCAGGCCTTGCAGGAGTTTATTATCTGGTTAGTGATTGGTTTAGTACAGAAGATCTTGACCTTGTGATTAATACTGTTAAGAATTTACTTTCCCTCTTATTTGAGTAAACGATTTACATTTCCAATTATATATTCGGCATTGTTATTCGTCTCTATACTTTGACAAAATAGAGTTGGAGCAAACTAGAGCAAGACTGTAAGAATATCAAGTTTTGTATCGCCTAATTACCATAATCCACGCAGGCAGTTTATTGTACAAATCAAAATGATTTTCGATAAATATACCTATATGTTTTAAACAAAAGAATTCATCAATTTCAACCAGAGTGGCATTAAGCCGCGCCATACATTTTTTACATTAATTATCATACTATGAGACTTTTGTACAACTCTCCAAAAACTAACTATGAAACAGTATTTGCCCATACCTAATTACTAAAATTAATTTGATCTATTGTAAATTGTTCCCGTTTAATTGCATTTTTACGACATTATACTTTCAGTTTGTTAAAATTAACTCCAATTTTTCTATAAAATGTTTTCCCTCTGTGCAAAATTAACAACAATAAAAAATAACAAGCCGCAAAACAATGATTTATGATTATTGAAACCATAACTTAAACAAAATAAAACTTATATACAAAACCAATGTTGTAAATATAAAAGCAAAGCGTTCATTTAATTTCTCATCGCATTTTCACAATGCCAAACCGGATCATATCTGTGTAACTCAATATTTACATTTCTGTAGAATAAGGATATTGTGCCGTACATGCATTGCATAAACGGTTCGCAATCATGTTATAGCAATTAATTTGCATTATATTTCCAAGAAAATGAAATCTTTTATGACAGGCGGTTAACTTTTCCCAAGAGGAAACAATAATCAGCTCCACCTTACGTGAACGATAACTGTATACAATTTACTGTCTAGACAACCTTTGCGCAGACCATAAACGTAAAATTTAGAATCAAACAAGCAAGCGAAATGTTTCAGTGAGAACGACAGTAAAATGTTATACTATTTTTGAATACTACTGTATTTTAATTTACAGTTTTACAACAAAAAACTTAATCCTAGTCCTTATTAAAGGTTAGTCCTTATATAAAACTTAGTCTTATAATCAAAATTATTTCTTTCGAAACATGCAACAAAGTAACTGTTACATAAAACATTAAAAACTAGTCATGTTAACCATGGAAAATACGTAGCTGAATGTGTATTCTATATGCGCCTTGTGAATATGTGTACTCTGACAGCGACGACAGATAACAGTTGAATTGATGTCACTAAAGAAGAGTTGATCAACTTTTTACTCTCCACAGATCTATGGTATAAAATTGTTTGACCCGGGGCGTACCCTCCCCTTCCCACCGCCCTCACGTCCACAGGGAAGTGAATTGGACCACATGTCGCTCAAGCAAAGTTGATCAACTTTTCATGCTCTATCGATCTATGGAATAAAAAAATTTGCCCATAAGAGAAGCATGTAAACCTTCTCCCGGCGCCACCCGCCGCCCCTCGCACAGGGTTGGACCTCTGGGTCTCAAAGTCTTGCAGGAAGGTCCTGAACACTTATGGTATCTGCACACCAGATTTGGTGTGAATCGGTCAAAGGGTATTCAACTTGCACAGACAGACGGACAGACAGACAGACGGACAAACAAACTAAAAGCATAACTACACTAAATCGTAGATTCAGCTACGTAATAAACGTCAACAAGTTTTTAGTTACAAGTTATTAATTCATTTTGAGGCAGGTTGAATTTGCCTGAAGCTGATATTACAAGAAATTAATGTTGTTAAAATGCAACCTAGGATTCTGTCAAATGATTCTGCATACTACTGATATTGCTAAAACTCAACTTGAGTTGATTATAGATACACTTACCGCCAAAAGTCAAGATAAAATTATGAACCACATGTTCAATCACTTGTAAAATGTAATAACTTGAAAGACACCATGAAAGTTATACGTGGTTTTATTCCTCATGAAGTGAGCTACATCAGGCAACAAACTAGAAAGAAATTGGTGCATGTTATATTTAATTACAATTAAATTTGAAAAAAGTTTCGAAAATGATACGCCAAAAGTGAAGAGGAAATTTCGAATTTTACCGCAGAGAAGATATTTTTAACACTTCACTTTGAAGTTAATATCCCATTGGGTTACTAATATCCTCGACAATAACCACCAAACGTTGCGGTTAGAGGTCCACAACTTTTCTGGTCACCCCACGGTCGCCATTGGACCGATCCTCAATTTTGGAGTGGCAACGTCATTTCCGGTCCTCTCGGGCGTCACATGTCCAGCTTCCACATAATTGGGTTCCACTGGAGTTCCGTCATGTGATTGATGTAAAATCGGCTAACTGCATTGGTAAAGCTCCACAGACAGACCTTCGACATGATGCTTTACCATTTCCGGAAGGATCACCTACGCTTAGAAATGGCGCCCCCAAATAGTGATTTTGTGGATTTTTACTGTATTCCACTCGGCAACGTTCAAAAGCATTCCAGGGTTCATTATAATGTATGTTAACCAGTAAAATACCGGATTATTAGAAGATACAAACCTCATCGTGAAGGTGGATCAGAATTAGAATGATGAAATGGCGTGAGGCATACTGTAATTATCCTTCAATTAAAAACTTTTCTATACATGAACTGATATTATCAAGCTTTATAGTCTTAATCGTAGACTCTAAAATGAAGATTAGATATTTTGTCACTTTTTCAGATTCATTGGAAGCATCATAAGTTCAATGAAAATCTTAACCTCTAACACAACGACTTCTAAAATATCTTTCAACTACAAATTATAACTTACAAACTACCAAATCTTGAAGCATTATTAATCTGAAGAAAGGTCAGGATTGGTTCACTGGCTACAAGGAAGAAATGGCGTCGGGGTGGGTAAAAATACTCATGTATGGGTGGAAATTGAAATTAGTACTCGTTTATTACTAGTCCCTCATAAACGTAATAAAACAAGAAAATTTACGTGTACCCATTACCCTGCTCACATAACAAGTCTGCTCAACCTAAAAATAAGCACAACCATTCTATTAAAATTACAGACGACATATGTATAACATTTGAATTGCTATGAACTGCACCAACTCGGACCTACAAAATATATTTTGGAAACGCTGTAGGAATTTCAGGGACAAATTTAACTTAGTAGAGATCCATAGTTCCTATTATATATTCAGTTGAAAAATATCATTTCACGAAAGCATATACACAATAACTTATTGAGAATACTAAATTTGTATTAATTTTGTGCAAATAATCTAACAAATTTAACAATACTTTCGTAAACCATATCTGTCAGATTCATGTTGAATACCGTCCACTTACGGTAGGAGGAGGTAAACTAACTATTTCAAATTATGATTTGGAAAAAACATTTTATCTCACTAAATACCACATTAGCACACACTTTAAAATGTGTTTCCCCTTTTACAGTAATTTTTTGTATCTGATGTTCATACTTTAAGATGAATATTGAATTCTATAATCCTAAATCAATAATTTTGTGTAATTAAAATTCATTTAAGCGCTTATTGGACGGATACAACGACGGCTCATAATTTAAAAGACAAGCAAACATAGAAAATTGTTTCTGGGTTGTTACCTTTTTTAACCTTTGACTGTTTGGAGTAAATAAATATAAGAGATAGAATTTAACGAAAGAGAATTTAGTATTGATTAATTTTATGATAAAGTAATATCTTATGGAAATATTGTTGACAATTTAAAACCAGCGTATTTTTAATAAATTATTATACAAATGAGTAAGGTATTTTTGAATATTTAAATTGTTAGTCTGGTTGCATTCGATTGGGTATATGTTCTAACGTAATTGAAGTTTAAATATAATGATTAATATATTTACACACCTGGTTTAGGAACATCTCACAAACATTACTAAATATTAAAAATCTTGGTTTTCACTGTTCCTTAGCTAAAAGAAATCTTATATAAAGATTGTTGAACACTTTCGGTTAGTGAGTGTTTGATGTCGTGTTAATATGACATATATATTGGTTCCCTAACCTATAAATCTAAAGCGTAATGTTTGGTATGCTCCTGTCTTCATAATGATATTTGGATTGTGTAGTATGCAGATATGATAGACGTTCCTCACCATAACAAACAATATCACGGTTCTTATGTCTGGATTATACTTCCTTAAACAAAAATGAATGCATACTTTAATTAAACAGGTTCTAAGTAACTAATAAAAGCATTCTAATGACACGTTTAAAGTTATGTCGCAAGATGTAATATCAGCATGTTTAACTTGACAAAGCAACATTTATCTACGTGACTAATCAATTCTAATAGCCTTAACCCGATTAAAACACAGCCTACCTATTAAAGAAATAATACGTACAATGGCAGGAATAAATATTATATGGTGTCTTCCTAAAATTAGGCCCTGTATTTTATAGTTTTAAATTAATTCTACAAGCTTTAACTATGCAAGTCTAATTAAGCAGAAGTGTAAGCCTTTACACCAAGCTAAGTTAAGAGAAAATATATTCCCTTTAAATAATTTCCGTGAAATGCAGTACTTTGGTTGAAAATATATAGATTCCCGTGAATGGACGTTGGTAGCATATTAGAATTTTAGTAACTCAGGTTTAATTGAAAATTGAAAGGTTGTAATGATTCTCATTCTCATCTTATCATTGAAAGGCCACGATAATAATGCCAACTTACACAATGCCGTGTTAAATGATTGAAAGGAATATTTGGTTTTTAGGTCATATCCTCTCATCTCTTTTTATTAGCAGTGTTTTGAGTAAGTTTTCCCAACAATTATTGATACTAGTTAGGTAACTTTAATACTATTACTAAAATTATACAAACTAGACATTCGGTCTTTTTTACTCATTATTTACTTCGATCTAAAAAACCTTACTACAAGCATTGGAAAAGTGCATCAAAAGCATCTGCAACATGGTTAAATTAAAAATAATTGCATGACTAGTTTGAAGAAGAATTTAAAACCTTCAAACAGAATTACCAATGAATTTGATGCATGATTTTTAATTTGAGTCTAAATCAATTTTGTAAATTTGCCAGTAGGTTTTTCTTCAGACAATTTTTGAAACTTTTAAAAGGATTTATTACCAATTTTCGTTTACCATGATTCATTGCTTAATAACCAGGTGATATTACGGAACGTTGTTTTCCTTTCTAATATGTAATTGTATTACTGATTCATATAAAAATCTAATCTTTTGTAATAAGCATTGAGCCTTATCATAGGATAGATTGCCTCCAAACTGGCGGTATATGGCGTCAGTACTGCTTATATAAACCAAACATTAAATAGAATGTGAATGGTTTGACTTTTATTTACAATTATAAGAAAATGCTCACTAAAAGCAAGATGGAAACATCTATGATAAAATTTATCCAGATTCACAGGATAATAAGGTACAAGTGGCGCCTTAAATACACATATATACACATACGTTAAACACTAAGTTCTTTTGAAACCGAAGCTTCAATTAAATTCACAGGATGAAGAGCACTTTTAGTCGAAAATAATGTCAAATCAAAAAATAAATAATCGGTATGGTGAATTTAATTCGTGATTTCACGCGGATCCGATTTCTTTCAGGAATTCACCCTTAAACTGATAAGAATGGATTTATGAATGTATATAATATAACGCCTGTGGAATCCTAAACTAGAGTTTCTGAATGCACTGAACATTTTAACATTTTAGAGCATTCTTCCTTTTTAAATCTTATAGTTAGTGCAAGTCATCATGTAATGAATGAAATGGTCACGCTTCAAAGCATTGCATATCATATCATCATCAAGTTTACATATCAGGAATCCAAAACCATTTATAAAAAATGTAGACATTTTTCAAATTTACATGGGTCATTTCAAGTTTCAAATTTTGACATTTGAAGGACAATATATCTTATTATGTTCATTCTTTAAATAAGTAAGTATTTAAGTATTTTTGAACAATACAAAGTGTACGTATATTCACGTACATCATTTAGCTCTACGTAATAAAATTCTATTTAAGAAACATAATCAAATTCGAAAATTACTTCACTTTATGCCTTGGTGGAAAAACTGACCTCATTTAGCTCTACGTAATAAAATTCTATTTAAGAAACATAATCAAATTCGAAAATTACTTCACTTTATGCCTTGGTGGAAAAACTGTCCTATTGAGAGCCTTTGCGATTATTTTAAATATTGTATAAATGTATGTAGAAAATATTTAGCGCCTTACGAAGGGTCAGTTTTTATCTCATGTCGTTGAGTGGTATAACTATACCCCAACAATTTAAATGAATCAATTGCAACTTTTACAAACTTTCCTATGAGGGATTTGAATTCGATATCAGTTTTCACTTTCTAAATGATTGTCAAATTGAATACATATAAGCTAAGCAATTGAATCAACCAATTCAATACATCATCAATAACCTACCAATTAAATTAATCGTACAATGACAGGAATAAATATTAGATGGCGTTTACATGAGCATAGAAATCTAAAATTTTACCGTTGAAAAGATACCAGAAGCTTTAATTTGTAAAATCTAATTAAGTATGTAAATTTTCTCAGCAATTCCTGACACTAATAAAGTACCTATCAATGTTTGTACGTACTTGTAGTTGATTGAAAATGTAGAAACTATACATTCGTATTATTTATTTCGAACATATTTTTTCTAGAAAAAATACTCCTGGAGTAATAACAAAGGATGTATTTACAATAATTTGTGCTATATTTAAGACATTGATTGGTTCATTTCTCAGTAACTCACTGGCGGTGACTGCAAAGAGATTAATTAACTCCACAGATACAGAACCGCATCAGTCAGTTACAGCTAAATGATAAGCCGGACGGTTAATCATTTTATATATTACGGAGTATCTTGGTGTTCGTTACATTACTCACCTTCTTGGATAATGAGCATGTTTCCTACGTTCGATTTCGCTTATTCAATTTGGGTGACAGGCTGCCGTTTGCCCAACATTAATAAGTTCCCGTGCCGTGTAAAAATAAAGGTTAATCAATAACTCATCAACCTAATTTTGCAAATGCAAAAACTGCCATGGCTTATCAATGCATAAAGTGGTAACCAAAAACAGTGAAAGGCATTTTTGTGGTCCTTTTCATTGCAAATGCAATTTCCAAATTTGAAATGGTTGTTATTATAGTGTAAAACAACAAAATATTTCTAAGATATATTTTTATTTTAATCAAATTTGAATGTACATTAAGCACTTTACTTTAAATACATTAAGCAATTTTCAAACATTTATTTGCTAAATTCATGAAATCCGATGGATGGTTATTCAAAGCGATAATTGTTTGGAATGGATAGCGTATTTTTTTGCTTTTATTGGCTATTAGGTCCTCAATTCACATTCAATGCATTATTACATTTTTATGGCGGATAGTATCTTTTATTTCATTCTTTGAAAAATAAGAGAAAACATATCATATTTCTCAAAATTCAAA